>CAKNXH010055536.1:0-10135 GCA_932178445.1 Andricus quercusramuli
TTCAACTCTAGTGTTTTCGGGATCTTGTACACCTCTCTCCAAAAAGTCTCTACCTCCTTGGGCTTGGGTGGATTTTTTACAAAAACAGGGGGATCACTGAAGAGGCGCGATGGGTCAGCGAGAAACTGTTGATTCTCTCTGATCCATCTCTCCCTCTTCTGTATCCTCCTCCTTGCGTCAGATAACAGCCTTATTTTGTCAACAATATGCTGCTTGATTGTCAGCAGCTTTGACTTGTTTAGTGTGTGATTCAAGGTCCTTAGTTCTTGGGCGAACTTTCGAACCCTTTCCGTGAACGGTCTACCAGATGTTATGTAGTCAATCACACATTGAACACGGGACGCATTCTGTCTTGCCCATCCAATTTTCTTGTTCAGTTGATGCAAGCGTCTTCTTGTCTTTTGATCCATCGTCGGTTTGAGCCTTCGATTTGAATCAGCCAAAGCTGTCGCAGCACCATAAACTGAGCAATTGATGGTCCAGAGGTCGGACTCTTGCGAGATATCTCCACAAAGGCAGGCATCCATTTCAGCCAGATCTTGGGGCTTAAGAGGAACCTGCATGTTGATGTTCCTCCTTGTACTGAAATTGCCATCATCTTCAAGAAGGTGCCTACTTTCTGCGGTTGGTCTTAATGTCATTTCATCTTCGTCTGCAGCTTGTTCAAGCAGCGGTTGAGGAAGCGCTCCGTGTACATATCCATTTTTGCGGAGGTAGTCGGCTTGATTTCGCAAAGACTGATGCGAAACGTGTTGAAGCTCTGAGTGTTTCTGGCACCACAGAGTATGCATACGCGCCATAAAGCCTCCACGAACAGGGATAATACTGGCATCGTAGCAGTCTAACACATCATTCTTAAGTTGATCCGTCCACTCAATGTGGGCGTTTCGCCGGTTCGTCGTTGTGTTTCCATCCAAATTATTTTCAGCACCCCGAACTCTAGGATGATCGGCATTGTTTGCCGATCCATTGTCGGGTGTTCTGCGCGTTCGATCGTTTTGAACCGCATCTACAACATTTTGGTGGTTTTTTGGTTTCATTGTTGTTCCCACGAGCAGCTAGGGAAAGGGTTCGTCCATCCTTGTAGAGCCCCGCGTGCAAGGATAAGGCTATTACTCTGAGACATCGCCCGATATCCCAGAGTCACCGTTAAAGACACCTCACCCAGGTGCCATGCAGCTTTCGGCACGGTTCGCACACCTTCGCTTAGGGGTTATTCCTTCGGGACCATCCCTGGACAATTGTCCGCGACTGCTTATTAATTATTGTATCCATATTCAGCAGAAACCCTTGGTACGGGGACCCTCTATCCGCAACCCAAGGACGCGTTCGGTGGCTTTGTCATAAGCCCTTCGGTTCTATTCCAAGGGAATCGAAACCGAAACCGAAATATATATATATATATATATATATATATATATATATGGGTGACCCATTTTATTTTATAATCCCAAATATTTTCTAAACTACCCCATCAACATAAAAAACGGTTGATACAAAAGTTGACCAGGACATAGGGGGCCATTTTACTGTATCATTTATTTTGACCTTGAGATCGATTATCAAGGTCATTTCAAGGTCAAGATGATTTTTTTAAAAGGATACCTCTATTTTTGACTGCAGATTTGAATAGAGCGGAAAATTTTACGTCAAAAATGTACTATGGAAATTTTGTTTCTGTTACTTTGAAGAGGTCAAAAAAAAAGGTCAAATTTACAAAAACGATCAGATGCCCTTTTTCTGAATTTACGTGATTTTATGGGTAAAACAAACGTTTAAGATGCTTTAAAAAAGTCGATAAAATGTGGAAATGTGAACCACCTTCACCACCTTGTCAGCCACGACCTTCAGGTCAATTTTCAAGGTCATTTAAAGGTCATGACGATTTTTAAAATAGAAACCCCTATTTTAGACGGCGGGCTCGTAAAGAACGGGGAATTGTACGTGAAAATTGGTATTGTAAAATCTTTCATTTTAACCTACAGAAGGTCACATCAAGGTCAATTATTTAAAAAGCGCTTGGAAGTTTTTTTTTCAATTTATTGGTTTCCTGGGCAATCTCAACGTTGAAGGTGCCTTCCACATGTACAAGATAAGTTGCACAAATTTCGACGACCTTGACTAAATTGACCTTCAAGTGTATTTTCCAGGTTTATGAAGGTCAATGTCATTTTTTTAAATAAAAAAGTTGCCGTTTTTTTTACAAAAGTTTGATTCAATTTTAGCATTTTCCAGAAACAACAACGTGGACGTAGTAAATTCTCTTTCCTTTGGGGTGCTTGACGTCGTTGTTCCTGGGTAATGCTAAAAGCAAATCAAACTTTTGTAAAAAAACGGCAACTTTTTTATTTTAAAGAATGACATTGACCTTCATAAACCTGGAAAAAACACTTGAAGGTCAATTTAGTCAAGGTCGTCGGAATTTGTGCAACTTATCTTGTACTTATTGTAGGCACCTTTAACGTTGAGTATACCCAGAAACCCAGTAAATTGAAAAAAAAAACTTCCAAGCGCTTTTTAAATAATTGACCTTGATGTGACCTTCTGTAGGTTAAAATGAAAGATTTTACAATACCAATTTTCTGAAGGTCGTGGCTGACAAGGTGGTCGAAGTGGTTCACATTTTTACATTTTATCGACTTTTTTAAAGCATCTTAAACGCTTGCTTTACCCAGAATACTACGTAAATTCAGAAAAAGGGCATCTGATCGTTTTTGTGCATTTGACCTTGTTTTTTGACCTCTTCAAAGTCACAGAAACAAAATTTCCATAGTACATTTTTGACGTGAAATTTTCCGCTCTATTCAAATCTGCAGTCAAAAATAGGGGTATCCATTTAAAAAAATCATCTTGACCTTGAAATGACCTTGAAAATCCATCTCAAGGTCAAAATAAATGATACAGTAAAATGGCCCCCTATGTCCTGGTCAACTTTTGTATCAACCGTTTTTTATGTTGATGGGGTAGTTTAAAAAATATTTGGGATTATAGATTAAAATGGGTCACCCTGTATGTATATGTATATATATATATATATATATATATATATACAGGGTGTTCAAAAAGTTCCCGTACTTTTTTTCTAGCCATTATTTTTCTTTGTCATTATGAATTTTTGTTTATTCCGATGGTTTTATTGAATTCCTCGTTTAGTTTCGTCCCTAAATGCACTTCGGCCCAGATGGATTTGTGCTTCAACAAGATTAGGCGCCGGCACATTCAGCTCGCTCCACAATTGCTGTTTGCGAAGAGCTGTTTTCCGGTGTTTGGGGCAAGGATGTTTGGCCGCGAAACTTACCGGACCTGAACCCGATGGACTATTCGGTGTGGTCCATCTTGGAGGAAAAAATCTCAGGAACACGTTACGCCACCGTAGATGGTCTTAAATCGGCTCTCATCCACGCATTGATTGTAGATTGTTGAATGAAAAGCAGGTAACAGGATAAACAAAAAAAGTTTTGTGTGAAAACATTATTTTAAAACAAACATTTTGTTGCGTGAGGAATAGGGAAAAATGAAATATTATTTATCCACCTTTTCATAAATCTCTTTATAATTTCAAAAACTGCGCGTTCTCTATCAAAATCGGGAGAATGTATGTGTAAAAATTACTCTCTTTTAACTTGAACAAAATTAACGAAAAAAATACATTGCGAGTCAAAATGATACAATCGATACATTAAAAAATATAAGTATTAAAATATAAAATAAACTGAACACAAAAACCGTTTGCGCTCCAAAATAAATATTACGTACATATAAATTATAAAATATATCTAATTGCCCACGAACAAGAAGACTGCAAATTGTCAACATTCAATAACAAATCGATAAACGACCACCACAACGGTTCAGGAACTCCATGTTGTATGGATGTTTCTTGTCACGTGATCAGGCGGGAACTTGAAACTGCTTTTATTTAAAACTTGATCCGTCAGTATAGAATAAGCAGGGTTAAATAAATTAAACATAATTTGTTCAAATAATAAAAATAACAAACACGTAGTTGTCTAATATCAAACTTGCAAAAATTCGTTTCTTTTTAGTAATTTATAAATTGTCGGTCCAATAAAAATACAAGTATGTTTTAAAAAAATTTCACATCTTTTTAATAGTAGGAAAAGGTTTGAAATTTGTGGTAGTTTCTAGTGATGCATGTCGATCATTTTTGGACGAAATCGAGATTTGCTTCAAACATAGTTGGATGGAACTGAAATGTAATGGAGATTGAAAAGTTTTTAAATGATCGATATGCATCACTAGTAGTTTCACAGTATTAATGATAATTTATATGATTATTATTCAAAAATTCACCTATCACGATATGTGACTCATATGCCTTGTACATATGTGCCTGCACGAAGTGCGAGCGATAACGCTGCGTTTCGGCGCGCATGGTGTGCCTCGCATGCACTGCGAGTAACGTGCGTCGCACGCTTTCTATCTGGGTTATTACTGTTTATAGTGTGATATTAGATACAAAAAATACATCAAATAATTTCAATGAATAATTTAAAGATATAAGAAAAAGAACGTACTATTTTGAAAGGTTACACTCATTTTTTGAAGAACATATTAAGGAGCATGAAAACAGACATTTTATTTTCATGAAGTTTATAATACATATTTGCTGATCATGCACTAACAGCAGGTAACTTTATACATTATCGCCCATAAAAAACCTAACGTTCTTATAATCTGATACGTATTACGTATATAAGAAGACTTTTATTACTATAATTCTTCAGCTTGTGAGTTCTTTGTGAAATTAATGTTATCACAACGCTTTAAGTTTCAATGCTTATAATGTAGAAAAGATACCATTTTATTTGCAATTTGGAACATAATAGTCTTTTTAAATCTTTGGGTTCTTAACTAAATTTACTCGCAGTCCATTCTACAGAACTAAATTGTGAAAAATCCAAATTATACTTTGCAATAAAACAAAAATATTATTTCCTTAATATCAATTGCAAGTATAAACTAAAATCCTCATTACTATATAAATACTAGTATTTTCAAATAATTGTGTTCCACAAACAGTAGGTAAGAATTTTGAAAACGAAGTCTACCTTGTGTCAGACTCAACTAAATTTAAACGCAATCCATTCTACAGAACTTATTGAAAAAATCTAATTTATACTTTGCAACAAAACAAAAATATTATTTCCTTAATATCAATTGCAAAGAAAAATTAAATTCCTTATTAATATATGGTTTATAATTATCTAAACCAACTTTTTAGAGCGAGATCCCATGTTGTTCCTCCTTCCTTTTCTTCGACCGTTGATATAATTTCAAAATTTGAAAGTTCAAAAAACTTCCAAAAAAAAGCCCGAAGAAAGAGAAGTTTTTTGAACTTTTAAATTTTAATATATGATTACTAGTATTTTCTAATCTTTGGATTCTGCAAACGGTAGACAAAGAGTATAAACGAAACGACAGCCTTTTTGTGTTAGACTTAACAAAATGTGCTCGCAATGGACTCACAGCACTCAACTAAAAATTCCGAAAATTGCTACTGCCTTTGTAATCTAACCGCGTTATCATTTTTTAACAATCAAGTATATGGAGAAAAAAAGTTATCACTACGAATACTGACATTTGCGAATATATCGCTTATGCGAAGAGTAGGTAGAGTATAAACGAAACTACAGCCTACTCATCTTTGTACCCAACAAAATGTGCTTGCAATGTTTTGATAGCACTCAACTGAAGACGAAGAAAATTATTTGTGCAAAAATTTAAAAAATCTTACTAGTATACTCATGTCCTGTTAAAGTGACTATCTACCAATGCTGATTAGTACTTTCTACTTCAGGACGTCAGTACAATAATACTACTAGAATTAAAACATTTTTTTGTTCGACAAGCTGAACGTACTTTTTAAACGTTGAAGCAAACCTTTCCTTCAATTTTATATCATCTTCATGCTTTTTCTTCAGCAAAAGGCACATTTCTTTTCCCATTGATTGCCTCCTTCGATATTTCGTACTTTTTTCATTTGATTGCTTTTCATCCTCACTCGATACATCAGCTCCTGATTCTGTGTTAACGAATTCCCTGTTTCGTTTTTTATTTTTGCAGCTTTTTGTTTTTTCTGTCATTTTGTTATTGTTATGGCGCTTGTTTTCGTTGTTCTCTTTAAGGTTCCCGGCCTTGTCTTGTACTCTTTCACGGTAGCCCTTTAAATTGGAAGATACTGAAACAGGTAAAACTTGAGGCTTATCATTCATTACATCGTCCAGTAATTCCAAATGCTCCCACTGTCGTCGTGCTTCACCAGTAGTTTGCTTCAACATTTTATGTTTTTTATACGTTTTCATCAAGCCTTTCCACTCAGAGTCACACTTAGCTCCCGAAACATTAGATTTCAATGTGTTGTTAACTTTGCTAGCAACTTTTAACCAAATTTCTCTCTGTAAAATTTTCTTATTTGACTTGTCCTCAGAAACATCCCTGTAGGATTCCACCAATAGTTTCACCATTTTCGAGTTCCAATGTGCTTCTTCTAGATAAATGGAATTGAACATTGTATTAATGGACTAAATTCAGAGAAATGGTGTTTTTGAACAAGTAAACATCTTATGTCCACAAGACGATTGGAAATTGTACGATTGCGAATTATTTGTTATAAATACTTTTCTACTGAACACTTCTTTACATGAATTTTAAGTTGTTCTCAAGTAGAAGTATAAAGTAAGTGCAAACTTTCAGAAACGTTGAAAATAAATAGTTGATAAAGTATTGTATAAATAGCATTCCATTTGAAGTGAAAAAGTCAAGTTTCATAATTAGCTTCATTTTCGTGATAGCATATCATTTTGGAGTATTTATTATCGGTTTATTGATCTTTGAAAAATGTCGCGAAACAAAACCTACGCAGAAAATATAGAATTTTTAGTAAATTAAAAAAAATGTATGAGAGATGCAATTTCTACTTAGTGTAAGTGTTAATTACCAGAAAATAAATGTAAAAAAAGATGACAAAATTTACTCCATAATGAAATAAAAATAATTATAATTTCGTACCACCTTTATTACCATTATTAGCAGCCCCTGGCGGACCGAACGCATCGACGGATAAAGCCTATGAACTGCTACTGAATGACGATACGTTTGAAGTCGCATTCAGCGCACGTCATCGATAAGTATTATATTTATTAAAAGTTTTTAATGTTGCAAGAAAAACTATTGCGATTACTCTGTGACCTTTTAACTCAAAATTTCACGTAGAATCCGAATTTCAACAAGTGAAATGTTAATCTTTCCTTTTAATGAGTTTTTCTTGCATGATACGGAGAGGATACGATGGGGATACTATAAGGATACGCTGTAGCGTATCCGCTCCCTTCGTTCGGTCCACCAGGGAGATGGTATATTCCACTGCTTAAATTTGCAAGAAGATCGACCTCAACTAAATTCATAAACAGCATCACCTACAAAGTCCATTTTTGTCATTTTTTATATAAAAAAATGCTTGCACATATGTTACTGTTTTGTATAATAAGAAATGATAGTAGTAAGGCACCACTATAGGCAGACACCCCCTCCACTACTCCCTAGCCCCCCTTACCGCACTATGGCGCCGACCCCCCTCGCCCAGACAGCATATTACGTACATAAGTGTTTAATTGACCAATGTCTCATGATGCAATCACTTTGCACTGACCTCTCTGACGAAAATTTCAGGAAGCCCACTTTAGTTCACTTTTCATGTAAAATTTAAGTTCATTACTAGAATCTCGTGATGCGTGCATTCACTTTTACAACGCCCTATGTGACGAAAATTTCAGAGATCTAATTATACGGTTTCCAGTGATCTTTCACTTTCCGTAATGATTATCATTTTACGGTGACCTATTTAACGAAAATTTAAGAGATCTCACTATATTGTTTTCAATTTTCTTCTACTCTCCATACATAATTATCCGGACTACTAGATCAGCATACCTTAATACCATAGAATTTACATTGTCTGCATTTGTAAATTTATGACCTCAATCATTTTTTTTTGTAGATTTAACTTACAGACTAGCGTTGGGAAAAGGTCTTTTTAAATAAAATCAGTGTGTTACACATTTCAATGTTAATTATATTTATTGATTAATATAGTTTCAAGGTGTATACATATATATATATATATATATCGTTGTGATTTCGTCGTGCCCTGTGACCACCCATCTCACGGATGTGAGACGTGGCCATAGGTGTATTTTACCGCGGTTCTACTGGGGGCCATTGACATTTTTTCTAGATGGCAGTTGCTCTTAGTGGTACCCTGCGGTGGTTGTTTAACTTTTTTTTAATTATATATATTAGTACTTTATTACCGCCTTTGTCGCTCTTCCGGTGTTGGTCGCGACCCTGCCCTGCCGAACGCTCCAAGGGATATAGAGTCAATTGTCCGAAACGAGAAGTGCCAGATTTTCTGGAACTACGATTTTCGGGCAGCAGTCTCCGTTGCGCACTCGAGGCCTGATATTGTTCTCCAAGACTTCGAGAAACGAACGATATTCGTGATCGAATTCTCGGCTCCGTCCGAATACAACATCACTGCAAAGGAGGAAGAAAAAGAGGAGAGGTATCAAGACCTTAAAAGAGAGCTGCAACGACTGTACCCGAAATATTCGGTACGAGTAATTGTCCTTGTGATAGGTGCTCTCGGAGGTGCTAAATTATCACAGGTTCGTAACCTTAAAGCCATACCCGCGTGCCAAAAATATGCCAAGGCACTTGCGAGATGGATGCAGAAAGCTGTCATCCCTGGGTCGCTTCGTGTCCTCAAGACACACGAGGGTTTCGCCGGCCTGTCGTTGTGATTTCGTCGAGCCCTGTGACCACCCATCTCACGGATGTGAGACGTGGCCATAGGTGTATTTTACCGCGGTTCTACTGGGGGCTATTGACATTTTCTTTTTAGATGGCAGTTGCTCTTAATGGTACCCTGCGGTGGTTGTTTAACTTTTTTTAAATTATATATATATATATATATATATATATATATAGTTTTACGTGAAGAAAAGTTCGGTAAAAATAGGTATCCTCTCCCATTTTTACTATGCATATACATATATTCTTTGCATTTTTTATAATAATTGAACATGATTAGTTGAATGTGATTCTTTTTGGAATATTTGTTTTCACAGTAGATGTCACATGGATCAACAATACCCCGCCAATCTCATGATAAATAATATCAATGTAATAATCGTTGAATTTTGACGATAAATATTCGTACATCACATTTTTAAACTCGTCACATTTTTCATGATTCATTAACTCAAAAATAAAATTCTCAGATGGTTCGGCTATTTTCACAGAAATGCAATGTTCGGTTAATAACTGTACAACTCGAGACATACAATCTTCTACTAAAATGCGTAAAGCTTGAAGCATGCCAAAATACTCATTCGCACACAACATAATATTTTTCAATCCAATGAAACTAGCTTTTTTCATAGCTACTGCAGGCACAAAAACTTTTTTTTTCTTGTTTTCACAAGAATCTCCACCATGTTCACTATTTTCACAATTAGGAGCAGCTATTCTGTCAAAAAAAAATAGTTTTCTCCCCGAAGGATGTTGTGAATTTCACTTTGTAATCGTTGATATTGAGCGGCTCCTTGCCTGATGATAAGTATCCCTCATTTTCAAAGTAAGCACTTATGACATCAAACTGTTCCTGGAATTTGAACCATGTTGCTGCCCCAAAAGTGATTCCTTGTAGCTTGTTGGACACAATTTTTATAATGGGATGAAAAGTGCCGTCTGACTGCACTTCGAGTCCAACAATTGCGTTTTTACTACAGGAGTTATTGGGTGTGTAGAGTGTAGTCAAAATCAGATGCCTGTTTGACTTGCGTGACGGCTCCACCTCAGTCATATGAACTCTTTTTTTAGACGTAGTACTAACAATAGTTGAAGGAAAATTTTCAATAACTTTTTGAACATCACCCATAGTTTGCGACATTGTATGTTTTGCACATATTATACAAATGTAGACAACACTCATGTCTCATCCAATTATTATTATTAGTTAACAATTGTAATAGTGAGGAGATTAAATTTAGATAAGTATTATTCTAATGAAATAAGTTTACTGAAAAATGTACTAATTTATAAATCAATAAAA
>CAKNXH010055536.1:15135-30993 GCA_932178445.1 Andricus quercusramuli
ATCCTTTGCAAGTGTACGTGGTTCGGGAGTATCCGAATTTGGCGGAAAATCATTCTGATATCGGCACAGTACGCCACTCGGTGCATCCTCCATCTTATCACCACGGCTGCTAGATGATTTTGAAGTTTGTGCCCAGGGTAAAGGACGTCATTCAAACTGCGTCCGGTCGATGTAGAGCTAGACGCATTGAAGACTACCCGCAATTTCTTGCCGTTGTCCTGTCGCTGCCAAATTCCATGATGGGGGATGTAGTTAGCTTGGACAGTAGACTCATTCAGCTCTTGTGGAGTGAGCTCTCTCATGTGTCCCAACTGGAGATAGTCTGCGATAAATTTTACGTATGCAGTAGAGAAACCCGGATCACGTTGCATTCGACGGTGGACTGAGGCTAATGCTGATCTGGCATTCGAGAGACTCTCCCCTAAGATCTGACTACCACCTGACTTGAGAGGAAGTGGCACGACGTATCTGCCACTCTTTTCACGGTGATGCATGCTCTGAAATATACTTTCGCAAGCTTCGTCCTCGCGAGATTTTCTTACAGTTCGAGGAATTTCTTCGATTGACCAAAACTTCTGCATTAGGTCTATCAATTGTTCATGCCATGGTTCGGTGTCATCGGGTGACTGGACAGTGTAGAGCGTGAGCCTTTGTGCCACCGACGAGGAAGCCTGGATAGTCCCGGTGAATACCCAGCCGAACACCGTCTTTTGAGCGACAAGATCTCCCTGTTTGATTGGGCTCGGTAAGAGCACACGACTGTAGATATCCGCTCCGAGGATAGCGTCGACTGGTCCCGGTCTGAACATGTCTGGGTCAGCCAGCCTGAGATTACCAAAGCTGGATGCTATGTCGAGATCGAAGTGGAGTGGTGGGGTAGTGATGCCGATGTGTTTCAGACCGTACACTTTGATCTTGACTGGTGGAAGTTTTGGGTTGATCTTGATGTAGACTGACGTCTGGAGCCTTGCGGCATCGATAACTTGACCATTGACTACAGCGATTCCGACTTTGACTGACTGAATTTGATTGCCAAGCCTGCGAGCTAGTCTTGCGCTCACAAGAGTTGATTCTGAGCACGGATCAATGAGCGCTCTCACCCTCTCCGTACGGTTACCTCCATCACTCAGGATGACCATTGCTGTTGGAAGTAGTGATTGTCATTGCCGCGTAATGTTCATTTGGCCTGAATTGGATGCATGGGTCAAGGTGTCTTCCTTGCGAGCTTTGGGTGGAATGCCCGAGTCGATAACTCCACCGGATCTCTTCTCATTACTCCTGTGAAGTTTGGTATGATGAGATGCCCCACAGGTGCGACACGAGATGAGCGATGGACAGGTTCGAACGGCATGATCAACCTTTAGACAATTGAAGCAGAGTTGTGCTTTGACGGCTACATCTCTACGTTCGTTGGGGGTCATTTTCTGGAACTGCCCACATCTTCCGACATAGTGGTTAGCTCCACAGACAGCGCATGTGTAAGGCGAAGTTGTTGCGAAGACTTTGAGAGATCGGGATCCAGTTACTGCATGGCGTGGTCTGCTGGAAGTCACCTCTGATACCCTCTGCGAACGCCCAGTTTCTAGAGACTGAAGAGTGCGACATCTGCCTCGCAGGAACGAGATGAGTTCAGCGAACGTTGGGTGATATGCGTTGCGCCCTGTTTGACCGTTATCGAGCCTCGTGAGCTCTTCTTCCCAACAGCGCTTGGTGTGAGAATCCATGACGTCATCAGCGATCGAAATCTTTCAGTCATCCCAAGAGTCAACTGGTCGTTCTAGCAAGGCAAGCTGACTACGGTGTCGCTCAAGTTCATCCACAAATTTCTGCAATCCTGTAGCGGATTCGTCTTTTAAATGAGGTAATCTTTTGAGGGCTTTCAAGTGCTCTTGAACAAGCAGACGACGATGATCGTAACGTGCCTCTAATATTGACCAGGCAATGGCGTAATTGTCCTGAGTGATTTGAATAGGGTCGAGAGCCGTCTTGGCCTCCCCCTGTACTCCAGTCTTCAAGTAGTACAATTTTTCGACGTCAGTGAGTGTCGGATCACAATGAATCAGGGAGCGAAACATGTCTCGAAACGGTTCCCAATCCTCACGCTTGCCGCTAAAGGGTGTAATTGTGATTCTCGGTAGGCGAGACATCGTGGATGCGTTGCCAGATCCAGTTGCTCCGGCTGCTGGAGCCCTTGGCGAAATCGTTGAGGTGGTTATTGCAGGATTGAGTTTGGAGCGAAGGTCATAGAGACGGCCTCGCGCAGCTATGTATAGGTTTTCCACCTCCGAATATTGGTTGTCCAAAAAGTAAGGATCATCCTGCAAATCTTCGATCATGAGAAGTTCGACATGCTTTGACATAAAGTCGGCCCAATAGCCCTCTAACAGCTCGAGTCGGCTCTGGATTAGCCCATCTGTCCACTTCTCATCAGGCATCTCAGTTACTATTCGGGTTGAATGTTGGATGACTCGTACCAAAGCTCGCTGGGAAGTAATCGGGTTCATCTCCCTGTAAGTGATTGATAAATTTTATATATGATCCACGCCGCTTAGAGCGGGTCGAAACTCTCGGTTTGCCTTTTTCAAATTCGCGTGGTATGAGCTAATCTACGCGATGTAGCGAGTCGAAACATAAGTTCGACGCACTGGGTGCGAGTCGAAGCATAAGTTCAACGCACTGGGTGCGAGTCGAAGCATGAGTTCGACACACTGGGTGCGAGTGGATGCATAGATTGAATAAGGCGCAGCCGGTTTTTTGTTCTTCATTGCACTGGTTGAGAGACGAAGTGTAAAATAAATTAAAGTAAAGGTAGAAGAAGTAAAAGAAAGAGTAGAAAGAAGAAGTAAAAGTAAGAAGTAAAAGAAGTAAAGGGGTTCAACAATATTCGTATGGAGAGAAAGTGAGATGGATAAATAGACGGTGAATATGAACTTCAAGGCCCGAGAGAGACCGAAATGTAGTGAAGTAAATGTAAAAGAAGTAAAAGGAAAAGTGAAAAGAAGAAGTAAAAGTGAGAAGTAAAATAAGTAAATTGGATCTAAAATACTCGTGTGGAGAGAAAGTGAGATGGATGAATATACGTTGAATATAAACTCCGAGGCCCGAGAGAAAGCGGAATGTAGAGAAGTAGGAAAGAAGGAAGGTACAGCATATACACATACATATACATAGATAGACAATATTGATAATATTGAAAACTTGAAATGGTGGCATCCCTACTAAAAGTGGTGGCAATGTATTCTTATTATTATTCTATGTATTCTTATATAATGTATTCTTCGGAATGTATTCCTATTGTCACAATCACCCACTCCGCTCACTTGTTTCACGCCACTGTTCAATCATCGCCCTCACCATCGATATTACCCCCCTTTTCCGTCACATAAATGCATTCACGTGTTCACCCAAATTTATCGTGATTGGAATTTTAGATAAATAATATGCAATGCTGGATTTTCTCACTTAACTGCCTGTGTTTTTCTGTTACTCACATATCGATGTATGTAGATTTTTTCAAGTGGTGATTCCTTCCGGCTCGAAGTGACCAAATGTTCGCTTTATGATTGTTCTTCGGGAGATGGGTGTGGTCGACCAAATAACTTCCTTCTTTTGTTGAACTCTCTTATTTAATTCACTGACTCTAAACGTACAAATTAAGACTGTAATTCAATGTTATAAGCAACTAAACGGTAGCGTCCTCTCCTCTTGCTTGACGGCACAGAACTGAACTGTTGAGAGCAGCGGTGGTCGACGTGACGGAGATCCCAGTATGTCTCGTCACCGAGAGAGGCGCTGCTAGGCTCGCTTTTGAGCGAACAATATATATATATATATTTTTTCGTTTTTTGTTTATATTGTATTTATGAGGTAGGAAATACATGTTGCCTTTTCGTTTTTATTTCAGAACGGATCCAGGCTACAAAATCGAAGGCTCAGATGAAATCGGACGCAGGATACTATCATACTATTAGACTGCAGCTGGAATCTGATATAAGAAAGGCGAAAGAAACCCAAAGAAAGAGACAACATCAGGATACTACTTCATAGGACCCTCGCATTAAAAAAGTTGAAAAAATATCTAAAGTTGTTGTGAGTGATGATGACAATGACACAGATTTCATTCCTTCATCACAAAATGCAGAGAAGGTGAAGAAAAATAAACAGCAGGAGCAAAAATTGAGAAATGCTGTTCAGGAATTGAGAAAAGCTGTACAGAAGAGAGAACAGCAAACAAAAATGGAAGAAAAAAGAATCAAAAAAAGGGAGGCTTGCGTGAAAAAAATAGACAGAGTGAGAGAACAAGAGAAGAAAGAGGCAGTTGCTCTACAAAATCAGGATCTTTATAAAGATTATAAAAAGCAAGAGCGTTCAGAGAGACAGAAAGTAAAACAGGAGGCATGGAAAGAAAAATTACGTCTAGAAGAGGAGCAGAAAAAGAAGGAGGAAGAGGAGAAGAAAAAGAAAAAGGATGTCAAGAAGCAAAAAAAGGAGGAAGAAAATAAAAAATCGATCAGGAAGCAAAAAGGTAATTGAACTCTTTTTTTCGTTCTGAACTTTTTTTTTGACAAACATCAATATGATTTAATGAATCATTATTATTTTATTTTTCAGTAACAAAAAAGAATACAATAGAAATCCAACACGGTGGTGGTTCAACATCAAACACCAAGACTGAACCAATCCAAGGTCCATCGAAGATTGCATCAATACCTGAAGCAAGCAGGTCCATCCTGGGCTACGGAAACTGTGCAACCTACTACATCAGAGACTCATGATGCACAACCAATAGGTAGGAATGAGAGTTTAAATAATGTGTCCCCTTTTATCATTAAAATTAACGAGTGTGACCAATTTGTTAAAAAATTCGCGATAACTGGAAGAAAATTAACGTTCAAAATTATACCTCCAGGTAAAAATAACCCGATTGCTTGGGTAGAATCAGCCTTTTTAGATCTTTTCAAATATATAACATCTTGGTGTGAAGAAAGTGATGTTGTGGGTTTGGTATTCTGGTCGGATGGTTTTAGTAAGGGCGTTGCCTGGAAGGCGTTTCTACCGGTAAAGAATCTCTATTTTTAAGACTTATGGAAACTGGTAGAGTCAGTTGTACAAAGTGACATAAGCTTTAACATAGATGATACTTTTGTAGTAGAAATCACTCGGGTACGTGTACCAGTAGGTAAAGGTAGGAACAAGTTAACTAAAGGGTTTAAGAAACGATCAGTTTATGAAATAGAGAATGACTCGAATACATGTCTACCTCAAGCTATTGCTGTTGCCGTCGCGAATGCTGACCTTCAGTCAGATAGAAATAATTTAAATTTCAAAAAAGTGTGGAAGAGTATACGTAACGGATCAGGTTGAGTTCAGATTAGAGCAGCCGAAGAGCTCACGCGAAACGCTGGGGTAATAGTACCTGAGAGAGGGTGTGGATTGCCTGAACTGATCGCTTACCAGAATTATTTAGCAAGACGTCAAATAGCTATGATAGTGTATAATTATAAAGATTTTGGTAAAGGTAGAGAGAAAGCTTTTTATGATGGTACTTCAGTCATTACAAACGCAGGGGATGTAGCTGGACAAAATATTTATTTATTGTATGAAGGACACCCCGTGGTATTGCCAACGGCAATACCACGCTGAAAACACCAGTTCCCGTAAAATCACTGAAGTTAAGCAGTGTTGGGCGCGGTTAGTACTTGGATGGGTGACCGTTCGGGGAATGCTGCGTGTTGTTGACCCGTCGTGGGTGTGGTGGACCCACACTGGTAGTATTTATCCACCTAGAAACACTACCCGAATCGGGTAGTGAGGCAATGAACTTTCGAGTTCGAAATGCTAATCAATTATTATTATTATGAAGGACACCCCGATTATCATTACAGTGCTATTTTAAATTTAATCGGAGCCGGAGCAGCAAAAATAATTTGTATACCCTGTAACAAGTCATATTTTCGAAAAACAGATCACAGATGTTCAATGCAGTGTGACGCTTGTTACAGTTTTCCGTCCTGCAATGCTGATGCTGACTTTGATAATAATAATAATATTAAATGTGGAGAGTGTCTCCGATACTTTTACGGAGAAGAATGTTTTAGAAAGCATATACTCCCTAATTCATTTTCCACCGGAAAAAGTACTTGTTCAGTGCTCAAAATATGTGATGGTTGCTCAAACCTACTAAATTCTGAAAAAACAAACAAAGGTACTAGTCATGTATGTGGTTTTTCAGAATGTACTACATTTAAGAAACTCTGTCCTAATAATCACTTTTGTTTCATGACACCTCTTGAACTGAAAAAAACTAAAGGGAATGTATCGATGAAAAAAAAAGTAGCTTAAATTTTTTACGATTTCGAAACACAGCAGTATGAGAAAGTCGTAGGAGAGGAATCAACCAACATTCACAAACCTAACTTGTGTGTTGCACAGCAGGTATGTGATGAATGTATGGACGATTCGAATCCAAATGTAAGGTGCAAATGGTGTGGTGTGCGTCAGTACATTTTCGATATAGACCCTGTAGCTCAGTTTACAGAGTTTGCTATCCGCGATTTGAAGCACTTTGATGAGACCGTGTGTATAGCACATAACTCAAAGGGTTTCGATGCTCAGTTCATCCTCAGTCATTTGATTAAAAGTCGAGGATCTAATAACACACCGAAACTTATTTTAAACGGTTCTAGTATTATATTAATGACTGTGAATAAAACACGATTTGTTGATAGTTTGAATTACTTACATATGCCCTTAAGTGCTATGCCAGCTGCCTTTAGTTTAGAGGAGGCAAAGAAGGGCACTTTTCCGCACCTTTTTAACACACCACAAAATGTGGCATACATAGGTAAATTACCAGCTGCAGATTATTACTCCTCTGACACAATGTTATTAGAGAGCCGCAAAGAATTTTACAAGTGGTATGAAGAATGCATTAAAACAAATTACATTTTTAATTTTAAAAATGATATATGAAGTTATTGTAATAATGACGTTGACATTCTTCGTAAGGCTTGTCTTGCTTTTAGGTCACTATTTATCGCAGTAGCAGATGTTGATCCCTTTATTGATAGCTGCACTATAGCATCAGCCTGCTCTGTAGTATTTAGGAAAAATTATTTAAACCCCAATTTAATAGGGATTTCGCCTAATGGGGGCTACAGACTAGCTAATAAGCAGTCGAAAAAGGCGGTCGAATGGCTTTTATCTGTAGAGCGCGAGCTAGAGTTAGAAATAATACATCCAGGTCGAGCTCTAGAATTTCGATTACCTGAAGGGGTCTTAGTCGACGGTTATTATGAGGATGGGTTTGGCAATAAAAATGTGTATCAATTTCACGGATGTTATTGGCATGGTTGTCCTCGTTGTAATAAGTCGAATAGAAATAAAAAAATAGGAGCAGGAAAAACTCTGAAAGCATGAACGAGCGCTTTGAGCGAACACGTGCTCAAACTCAACGACTTCGAGGAATCGGATGCAAAGTAATTGAGATGTGGGAGTATGATTTTGATAGGATAAAAGCTCAAGACCTTGAATTGAAAGAGTTTTTAAAAGATCATCCCCTCTTAATGCTTAGTGCTTTGAATCCTCGAGATGCTTTTTACGGTGGAAGAACAGGTAATACATTTTCTTACTATCGTGTGAGAGGTAAAACAAGAGATCATATCTAGACGTTTACTCATTGCATCCATATATATAAAAATACGGTAAATTTCCTATTGGACACCCCAAAGTTTATATTGGTGATGACTGTAAGATTTTAACTGGTTTTGATAATGATTTAAGTAACGTGGAGGGTTTGGTTAAATGTCGTGTATTACCTCGTACAGATAAGTATATACCTGTCCTTCCTGTCCGTATGCATGGAAAGCTCATGTTTCCCTTGTGTTATACTTGCTGTAAATTACAATTACAGCAAGACTGCCCACATATACATAATACAAGTAAGAGGGAAATAGAAGGAACATGGGGTTCCGATGAGCTCAAAGCGGCGGTCGAAGATGGCTACACGATAACAAGTATTTTTGAAATCTGGCAATATGAGACAACACAGTATGATCCACTCACAAAGTCAAGTGGTCTATTTGTAGAATATATGAATAGGTTTTTCAAGTTGAAACATGAAGCTAGTGGATATCCTTCTGATTGTACTACTGAGAAACAGAAAAAGGTATATGTCAACAAGATTTTTGATTTAGAGGGTATTCAACTCGATCCTGAAAATATAAAATAAATCCTGGTCTGCGGTCTTTGGCTAAACTCTGCTTAAATTCTTTTTGGGGTAAGTTTGGTCAGCGTCAAAATATGCCGACAACTGAAGTTCTTAGTACTCAAGACGAATTGATAAACATTATCCAGAGTCCAGATAAAATTCTGAATAATATCTTGCCGGTCGACCATGAAAACATTTATGCTTCCTGGGTTTATAAAGATGAAGCCGTAGCCCCTTTTCCTATCACAAATGTTGTTGTAGCTGCATACACAACCGCACAAGCACGCTTGAAATTACATGGGTATTTGAAAAAATTAGATCGCCGTGTTCTCTATTTTGATACGGTTTCTGTGATTTTTACCAGTCATAATGAGCCTAATGAGTACAGGTTGTTTATTAGGTTACCCAGCTACAGGTTGTTTATTAGGCGATTTGACAGATGAGCTTGAAGCTTATGGTCTCAGGTGGTCCTAAATTCTATGCTTATAAAGTATGTTCACCTGACGGCCGAGAAAATTATGTGTGTAGAGTAAAAGGTATTACCCTAAACTACAAAAACTCTCAATTCATAAACTTCAACTCTATCTGTGATCTTGTAGTTAATAAAGCAGCTCCGATTACATTGAATTATAGAGCCATTCGAAGAACAGCATATCACGATGTAGTCACAAAAAATGAGCATAAAATCTGTCGACCAGTTTACACGAAAAGGAGGTTGATTGGTAATCATGATTCTTTTCCATTTGGTTACGTAGAGCATTAACAAGTTATTAAAGATCCACTCTAAAATGGTAAATTTTGTGAATACGAAAAATAAACTCTCATTCCTACGCTTATGTGTAACACAAATCTTGATTCTGAAAAAATATGTACGTACTTTTTTAAATTTTTATTAGGGCTTTTTGTAAACAAATAATGAGAACATTTGATTTTTTGTGTTTCAGAGTGGCTCTTCGAAGCACCTACTGACACGTATTTCTGCTGTAGAGAGGAAAATGGTACACCTCTGTATCCAGGGGATTTCGACTTCACGCCTCAGCAAATAATGGATGGTGAAGAATATAAAGAGTACCTAGACGTCGGAGCACAACCCTTTACATATGAGTATTCTTCTTTTACATCATTGAAAAATATATATTTGTGAGCTTGTATTTCCATTGTATTTTGAGCACAATATAAGCAAACCTATGTATATAAACCATGAACATGTAACTAAACAAGTATATGTAAGTAAGTGAATAATAAATTTTTTGAACTATTATTATTAGAATCATAATTACTCATGTATAACTATTGAAGAATAATGAAAAAACATAATCAAATTGCAAATACCATAATTTCATTCATTAGACTCTATATACTTCACGCAACCCTAATATAGCTGAAAACTATCTTTTTTGCGGCGGCGGGTCACAACGGTGGCGGGCGGGAGGGACACGCTTCTTTAAGCCTTTTTCTAAGCGTGTGAAAGTAGGGGACACGTCGTGAGATAAGCTCATAATCGACGTGTTAGGTCAGGGATATCAGCTCAAAACCCTGACAACGCGAGAAATTAGCTAATCAAGATGGGATGAGCAAAATTCTAATACATTTTTTCAAATAAATAAATCTAAAAATTTAAAACATAAGTTAATAGATTAATTAAGATATTCGAAAGGGAATAAATATTTACCATTATATATACATCAAAAGGTTTGTCTGATGATGCATCATTATTCAATATGGACACGCGTTGGAAGCATCCGTTCACATCGCTCATATGCGGTCCAACAGGCTGTGGTAAAACTTTTTTTGTAAAAAAATTTCTCAGAAGAGAAGAGTGGCAAACGGCTTATAAGGAATATGGCAAAGAGATAGAATTTCGTAAAGGATTACCACAGTCTTCTGATTACTCCAATGATCCAAGGTCTAAACTTATAATTCTCGACGATTTAATGAGGGAATCTTCAAACAACACAATTGTAGATCTTTTTACTAAAGGAAGCCATCATAAAAACCTCAGTGTGATTTTCATTTCTCAAAATGTTTTTCACCAAGGACACGGTCAAAGAGACATTTCTCTAAATGCAAACTATATAGTCACATTTAAAAATCCTCGAGATCGGGCTCAAATTCAACATCTTGCACGTCAGATTTGTCCTGAAGATCCACGTTTTATACAAGAATCCTATCACGATGCCACATCTCAACCACATGGCTATTTACTTCTGGACTTGAAACAATCAACTCCTGATAATTGTCGATATCGCACAAGTATATTTCCGGATGATCCTCATCAGTACGTTTACATACCAGTGAAGGGTATAAAGGGAGGCCACAGTGATAGTCGAATACCAGTTACGCATTTGTAATGACGTCGAAAGGTTACAAGTCAATCGGCAAGAAAAGCGCCATAGTTCTACATGCCCTGTGTCATCTAAACTCGGATCAACGGCAAGCAATACTGAAAACATCTGATGTAAAGCTCATTAAATGTATTTGTGAGTGTGCCTCGAATATCCTATTGGGAAATGTTCCTCTCAAAGTATGTCAAAAACTAAAGCTGAAAAAACATAGAAACACGTTACGAAAGTTAGTCGAAACTCCAGGCACTTGGAAAAACAAGAAAAAATTCATCGTTCAAAAAGGTGTATTTCTACCTCTCTTACTTGGTCCAATCATTGGTGGTCTGCTTTCCAATTTGTTCAAGTCCTCATCGTAGAACCTTCATTAATATGGAACATACAAGAAAAATGGTTCTCATTCCCAGCGAACAGGTTGAAAAAATTAATCAACAAATGCAAACGATAAATCATACATCTATACATAGCAATAATAATTCAGCGATTATACCATCGATACCTGGTGCAACTACACAGACACCTGGAAGTAATCTCGGCAGATTGGATTCTGGAATGAGTCGAATCTTATTCTCACCTTTTCCATGCGATGAACGTGAAAAGTGGCGAGATTACAGTCAGGTGTTGAAAAAATTTCTATTTTTTATTGACGAAAATAGAAAATTAACTACTGAGAAAATTGATCATACAGAAAACACAGATAATGATCCACTTGAGTGTTTACCAGTGGAGGATATTATAGCTAATGTACCTAAATCTTTCCGTTCCAAAAGTACTTGATTGCTTAATCATTTAACAAAACCTGATTTCGCGGACAGGATAAAATGGGATAAATATGGTTCAGTGATTATTGACGGGAGACGTATTGAGCATATAAATATTACGGACCTGGTTAACGATGCATTAAGGTTTAGAAAAAGTTTCAATCCTCCTGGCAGAAGTCACTTTGCCCGTATCCTTCAAGAGATTGGTACCCTGCGAGAATTCGTGAAAAATCAAGAATATTTGATTCCTGCTAAACAAATACAACGAGATATCAATAACTGATCACTCTTGAATCAAGAATCTCTTATAACAGATGATGGAACAACTGAGGATGAAGCAAGGTCTGACAGAATCCTAAACATTTCTGATAAGACAATCCGTGAAAGAAGTCGCAGTAGAATCAAAAGGAATATCAGTAAAGAAAAGAGACAAACTGGTTCAGGAATGGTGACAAAGTGGCAATCTTTTATTCTAAAATGAAACTGCTTGAAGAAATATACTACAATCCAAATCATCCTGCTTCTTATAGCGGTGTAGAAAAAATAACTCGCGCTGTACGAGGGAGAGTATCACGTACACAAGTGTTTGATTGGTTAAAATCCCAGGATGCATTCACTTTACATCGACCTCTTCGACGAAAATTCCAGAGAGCTCATTATACGGTTTCCAATCTTGATGAGGTTTGGGAGTGTGATTTAATCGACATGTAAAGTTTGTCCACTTATAATGATAATCACCGTTATATTTTAGTAGTGATTCACGTCTTGAGTAAATTTGTCTGGGTTGAACCTCTTCGAAATAAAACTGCATTGGAGGTTAAAAATGCTTTTGAGTGTATTTTAGAAAGAAGCAATCATCGAGTACCATTCTGTTTACAATCAGACAAGGGAAAAGAATTTTTGGGCGTCCCTTTTCAAAAATATTTGTCTGATAATGGGATAAAATTCCGTATAACGCGGGATCCTAAAGTTAAAGCACCCATAGTAGAGCGTTTCAATCGTACACTCAAGGAACGCATGTGGCGGTATTTTACACATAAAAACACTCGACGTTATATTGATGTTTTACAACAACTTGTGAACGCATACAATAATACTCGACATTCAAGTATTAGAAAGACACCGTCTGAAGTTAATTTATCGAAGCTAGACAAAGTTTTACCTGTAAACAATCTCCTGCATTCACTCTTCAATCAGGTGGATGTATATTTCAATCAAAAAGTAGTATCACCACCTAGTAATTCTTATGCATATCGAGCATACATTGAGACTTTGCTCAACTATGGGCCAGCTGCCAAAAACAGTCATCTTACATCATCTTTGTGGTATAATGACACTGCTGGAAAAATAGATGATTTCGGTGCTAATGAGGGTTTAAATAATCGACAGAAATATTTGAGTGTTGGCAAATCTGTTGATCTTATTGGTCATTTACATTCTGACATTTTCAATCAAGATAAATTTCTCATCAACGGTGTAGAGTTACGAGTTCGGCTCGTTCGTTCAAAAGATAATTTCTGTCTTATGGATAGTACAAGCAACTGTCATATTCACATTGAGGAGGCCTCACTACTTGTTCGTAGAGCAAAAATCAACCCTGGTATTCTTCTTGCACACGCTAAAGCTCTATCTCAAGGCACTGCAAAATATCCGATTACACGTGTCGAGGTGAAAGCTATGACGATACACTCGGGTGTTCACGCTGAAATCCTTGACAATGTTATTCTTGGTCAATTACCAAAAAGAATAATAATCGGATTTGTAGACAATACTGCATATAATGGCAATGAAAACAAGAATCCCTTTAATTTTCAAAATTATAAAATTAATCATCTATCACTTTATATTGATGGTACTCAGATACCTTCGAAACCTCTACAGCCATCCTTCAACACTAAAAAATTGTACATCGAGGCATATAACACGTTATTTACTGGAACTGGTATTCGTTTTCTGAATGAGGGAAATAGTATTGATCGGCAACAATATCCAGTTGGAAATTGTTTATTTGCCTTTGATCTTACACCGGATCTCTCTGCTAATTGTTATTCTCACTGGAATCTTGTGAAACATGGGAGTCTCAGAATTGAGGTACGATTCGAGGAAGCGCTTGTTAGTACAGTTAATTCAGTGCTTAGTTTAAGTGGGGATAATGCTTATACATATAGGACAACCCTCTTATTTGAAAACCTCAGTCTTTACTTGTTTGTGACAGTAGTAAATTCTATACTTCTGTATAACGTATTAAAAATACAAATGGTAGATTATGTGATTGATATACAAGGATTTCGTGATGATTCTGGCCGTTTAATACCTAAAGAAGTAGCTGTGGTTATTCTAGATCGCTACTGTATAGCTCATTGGATTACTTCTCCAGCTTATGCATTTACCGATCTCACAAGTCCATCTCAACGACAAAATAACTGGCTCAATTGCAAATATCATGGTATCGAATGGTTTGAAGGAGATGTTCCAATGAATTTTCTACACGCTAATCTTCGTGAGGTAGCCCGGACTGCTAGAGTAATATACACCCGAGGACATGAAAAGGCCGTTTTGCTGCAAAAGATTACAAGCAGACGCATCACAAACTTGGAGGAACTAAACTGTCCATCATTTAAAAGTCTGACTTTCCTGAACGAGTTTTGCTTTCATCATGGAATAAAAAAGGACACACCATTTATGTGTTCTCTTAATAATGCGCTCAGACTAAAAAAGTGGATTGAGAAGGAACAAATAGATGGAATACTCTGGACCTCATACAATAAAACGTTAACCTGCAGTATGCGTTCAGTTCTATCAACAACAACAAATGGACCTAATAATCTTTCATACGTTTTAGAAGATTCAGCCGAGGATACTGTAGACTTATGAAAAAAATATGAACAGTCTCCAGATACTACAAGTACTTCGACTCACAGAAGCACGGACAACCGGTGTATTTGCAGCCGATCAGATTCCAAAGCATTGGGCAAAACCAGCTGCGATTGTTGCTAATACAGATGGACACCAACAGCCTGGTAGCCACTGGGTCGCCATGTACGTCGGAAACTATGGACGAGCTACCTACTTTGACAGCTACAGGATACCGCCTCTTGTACCTGAACATCTTCTTCGTTTAGGGGGAAATTGTACCTTTTACAGATGGAATGCAAAAAGATTACAGAGTGAGACTTCGAATGTGTGTGGCCAGTACTGTATTATGTTTCTTCATTACATGTGTCATAATTATTCTTTATCTGAGTTTAATGATTTGTTTACGGATGATTTAGAAGAAAATGATATTATAGCTCGTAATTTTTACAAAAAATTGTTCAAGAAATATAAACTTCATAAAAAACTTTCAACAACGACAAAAAGACACATAAATGGCGGAAAATATCGTAAAAATAATCACTTTCTTGAATCGTGC
Organism: Andricus quercusramuli; assembly: GCA_932178445.1. Classification (NCBI taxonomy): domain Eukaryota; kingdom Metazoa; phylum Arthropoda; class Insecta; order Hymenoptera; family Cynipidae; genus Andricus; species Andricus quercusramuli. Next base: position 29,860 of record CAKNXH010055536.1, read on the forward strand.
ACACAACCAGCGAGATCGAAATTAGCTACACTGTTCCTAATATAAATCCATATATATATATATATATATATAGTTAAAAGTTTGTCATAAGGACAACCGCAGGATTTCGCCGGGAGCGGATGCTAATCTGAAAAATAGCACCCGCTCCCAGCGAAATCGCGGTAAAATTTCAGCTGTAACCACGTCTCACGACCGTGAGATGGGTGGTTACAGTCTGCGCGAATTCAATACGATGATCCGGCGAAAGTCTCGTGCACCCTGAGGACACGGAGCGACCCAAGGACGACCGCCTTCTGCATTCTCCCTGCAAGTGTCTCAGCATTTTGTTGACACGCAGGGATGCTTTTCAGGCTACTAACAAGTGAAACCTTGGCACCTCCAAGAGCGCCAATGATCAGGACGATTAGCTTAACAGAATATTCCGGGTATAACCGTCGCAACTCCCTCATAAGGTCTTTATACCTTTCTTTCTTTTCTTTCTCCTTCGCTGTGACGTTTTTGTCCGCTGGTGCCGAAAATTCGATAACGAACATGGTTCGTTTCTCGAAGTCAAGAAGAACCATGTCAGGCCTCGAGTGCGCAACAGAAACAATTGTCGAGAATATGAAGTTCCAATATATACGGCACTTCTCATTTTCGACAATTGACTCTATTTCTCTAGGGGCGTTCAGCGGAGAGGTATTTGGGCTAATGCCGTAAGAGTGACAGAGATGGTAATAAAGCACTCTCAGTGCCGCATTGTGCCTTTGGATGTAGGTTATTCCCGCATGAGCTGGACAACTAGATAGTATGTGTCCTAGATGCTCGGGGTGTTCATGACACGCTCTGCAGCTATCATCGGGAATATCTTGGCTCAAAATGTGGCGACGGTATGCTAGAGTGGAAATGACACCATCTTGACATGCCAAAATGAAGCCCTCTGTGCCCGACTTCATTCCGGGTGATCTAAGGAAAGCAAACGTCAGCTCATACGACATCGACTGATCTTCCACATTTCTGTGGAAGATGCCGTGCATCTTCTTGTCGAGGAGCTCTTCGCGGAAGTTTTTCTCCTGTGCTTTCTTAATCCGGGCCTTCAGGAGTGAGTATTTAAGATGGATAAGATTTGATGCATTTCGCTCACCCCTGATATTG
>CAKNXH010055536.1:31393-46396 GCA_932178445.1 Andricus quercusramuli
CCATATATATATATATATATATATATATAGTTAAAAGTTTGTCATAAGGACAACCGCAGGATTTCGCCGGGAGCGGATGCTAATCTGAAAAATTGCACCCGCTCCCAGCGAAATCGCGGTAAAATTTCAGCTGTAACCACGTCTCACGACCGTGAGATGGGTGGTTACAGTCTGCGCGAATTCAATACGATGATCCGGCGAAAGTCTCGTGCACCCTGAGGACACGGAGCGACCCAAGGACGACCGCCTTCTGCATTCTCCCTGCAAGTGTCTCAGCATTTTGTTGACACGCAGGGATGCTTTTCAGGCTACTAACAAGTGAAACCTTGGCACCTCCAAGAGCGCCAATGATCAGGACGATTAGCTTAACAGAATATTCCGGGTATAACCGTCGCAACTCCCTCATAAGGTCTTTATACCTTTCTTTCTTTTCTTTCTCCTTCGCTGTGACGTTTTTGTCCGCTGGTGCCGAAAATTCGATAACGAACATGGTTCGTTTCTCGAAGTCAAGAAGAACCATGTCAGGCCTCGAGTGCGCAACAGAAACAATTGTCGAGAATATGAAGTTCCAATATATACGGCACTTCTCATTTTCGACAATTGACTCTATTTCTCTAGGGGCGTTCAGCGGAGAGGTATTTGGGCTAATGCCGTAAGAGTGACAGAGATGGTAATAAAGCACTCTCAGTGCCGCATTGTGCCTTTGGATGTAGGTTATTCCCGCATGAGCTGGACAACTAGATAGTATGTGTCCTAGATGCTCGGGGTGTTCATGACACGCTCTGCAGCTATCATCGGGAATATCTTGGCTCAAAATGTGGCGACGGTATGCTAGAGTGGAAATGACACCATCTTGACATGCCAAAATGAAGCCCTCTGTGCCCGACTTCATTCCGGGTGATCTAAGGAAAGCAAACGTCAGCTCATACGACATCGACTGATCTTCCACATTTCTGTGGAAGATGCCGTGCATCTTCTTGTCGAGGAGCTCTTCGCGGAAGTTTTTCTCCTGTGCTTTCTTAATCCGGGCCTTCAGGAGTGAGTATTTAAGATGGATAAGATTTGATGCATTTCGCTCACCCCTGATATTGAAGTCAAGGCCGAGTGTTTCAGCAGCCTCTTCTGCTGCTTTGTGAAGAAACGCCCCTTTGCCTACTTCTTCATGTTTTCTGACCATTTTAAGAAGAGGATCTTGTCCATTTGCGACAATATGTGCTGTACCCAGAATAATCCTGTTGTGAAGACATTCAAGATTCAGTATTCCACGACCACCTTGACGGCGTGAGATGTAAAGTCGTGGAACAGAAGACTTAAGGTGCATGCTTTTGTTCATGTGCATAACCTTTCGGGACCCGATGTCGAGGGATCTGAGCTCGTCCTTCGTCCATGGAACTACTCCAAATGAATAGAGTACTACTGGGACGGCAAGCATGTTCGTTGCAGATACTTTGTTCCTCGCCGACAGTTCGGAAGACCATATCTGTCGGAGGAGACGTTTGTATCTGCATCAGAGAGTATCCTTTATAGATGTTACGTCCTGAATGCGGCTTTGTGGCACGCCCAGGTATGTATAGGTCTCTCCAGCGCAAAGGTGTCCTATAGCGCTTCTGTTAACGAGTTCAGGATCTTCGAGGATGCCGTTAGGTTTTCCTTTCTTCAAATTAACCTTGGCGCATTTCTCTAACCCGAACTCCATTCCAATCTCTTGAGTGTACTCTGTGACAATTTTTAGAGCTAGATGTAGTTTCTCTTGATTTCTAGCATAGAGCTTAAGATCATCCATGTAAAATACATGAGTTACCTTATGCTTTCGATTTCCAGGTTTGCCACAGAGGTACCCTTCGGAATGGCGAAGTGCGAGAGATAGTGGCAATAATGTGAGGCAAAAGAGGAGAGGGCTCATGGTGTCGCCCTGAAATACACCTCTCTGAAAGGTGATACTGTTAGTGATCACACGATATTTTCCAGATAAGATGGTAAATCTGGTTTTCCAAAGCGGCATTAATCTCTCTATGCATCTCACGATGTGTGGATGAACCTTCAAGCTTTCCAACAGACAGATGATAAGTCTATGGGAGGTTGAATCAAAAGCTTTTCGGTAATCTATCCAGGCCATCGATAGAGATCGTTGGTAGGATGCTGCATCTTTAAAGACACATCTATCGATGAGCAGGTTCTCCCGACATCCTGCTACGCCTTTCTTCGAGCCACGTTGTTCATACATCTCTCGCCACACAGGTTCAATTGTCCGAAGAATCCTATCATTTAGGATGGCTGTGAAGATCTTATACAGTGTGTTCAGACAAGTTATTGGCCTGTAATTCTTAGGGTCAGCTAAGTTGCCCGTCTTAGGCAGGAGCACTGTGCGCCCTTCCACCAACCACTCCGGAATAGGCTCTTCCGACTTTAGATATGAGGTGAAAATTCGGGCCAGATGCTGGTGGGTCGAAGGAAACTTCTTCCACCAGAAGGTCTTGATACTATCTGGTCCCGGAGCGGGAAAGTTCTTCATGCCTTTTAATACGTTTTTCACCTCCTCGGTAGTGATAGGTGGGCATTCTTCCTCAGGTGTTATGAGGGCATTGCACAGCTCCTTGAAGCTATTTATGTTATTTGAGTCTTCTTGAAGTGGATGCTGGACCTCGTAGACTTCTCTCCAAAATGCTTCGACCTCCTCTGGTTTGGGCGGATGGTCGACAGTAATTGGAGGGTCTTGGAAGAGTTTAGATGGATCAGATGAAAATTGTTGATTTTCTCTGACCCACCTCTCTCTCCGCTCTAGACTTCTCCGAGCGTTAGATAGTATTCGTATTCTGTCAACAATATGCTGTCTGATGGTCATTAGCTTTGATTTGTGGATTGTGTGATGACGGATCCGCAGTTCGCGCGCGAACCGTCCAACCTTGGCAGTGAAATTCCTGCCAGATGTTATGTAGTCAATCACATAGTGAATGCGGGACGCGTACTGTCTAGCCCAGCCTATCTTTGTGCTGAGTTGATGCATTCTTCTTTTGGTCTTATGATCAACCGTTGGTTTTGTTTTACGGCTTGCATCTGCCAAAGTTCTCGCTGCATTGTACACACCACAACTGATAGTCCAGAGGTCGGATTCTTCGGAAAAATCTCCACGAAGTTCATCATCCAATTCAGTCAGATCTTTGGGCTTGGGAGAAACCTGAATGTTGATGTTTCTCCGGGTCCTGAAGCATCGTTCTTCCTCTATTGGATGCCTGTTCGCGGTTGGTCTCAGTGTCGCTTCTCTTTCTCTGTTGCCGGCTTGTTCTGGATGCGGTTGAGTAGGCACTCCGCTTATATAACCCCTTTTCCTAAGGTTCTCGGCATGGTTTCGCAGACGTTGTTGCGAAAAGTCTGAGAGCTCTGGGTGTTTCTCGCACCACAGAGCATGCAGTCGCGCCATGTAACCTTCTCGTTCAGGGACAATACTGGCATCGTAGCACTCCAGCAGGCCGTCATTGAGTTGATCCGTCCACTTAAAAGTAACAAGATTCCGCCAGTCAATCGCATTGACTCCGTCTTGATTGGCTCCCCCAACTGTAGGGTAGTCGGCATTGTTGTCCGACCCATTGTCGGGAGCCCTGCGCGTTCGATTGTTTTGAACCGCAGTTATTACAACTATGTTTGGTGTTGTCATTGTTGTTCCCACGAGCAGCTAGGGAAAGGGTTCGTCCATCCTTGTAGAGCCCCGCATGCAAGGATAAGGCTGTATACTCTGAGAGTCGCCGATTTCCCAGAATCACCGTTAGAGACACCTCGCCCAGGTGACATTCAGCTTTCGGCACGGTTCTCACGCCTTCGCTTGGGGGTTATTCCTTCGGGACCATCCCTGGACAATTGTCCGCGACTGCTTATTAATTATTATAACCGTATTCAGCAGAAACCCTTGGTACAGGGACCCTCTATCCGCAACCCGAGGACGCGTTCGGATATATATATACATGTATATGTATGTATTCATAAACCTTGATCCTATATTAATCAATAAATATAATCAATATTAAAATGTATAACACACTATTTTCATTTGAAAGACCTTTTCCCAGAACTAGTTAATAAGTCAAACCTACAAAAAAAATAAAAAATGATTTAGATGATAAATTGAAAAATATATACAATCTACAAAAACTTTCATCTCAGACGACCTTGAATTTTACATGAAAAGTGAAAGGTAGTTAGAAGCACTAAGGTGGGCTCCCTAAAATTTTCGTCGAAGACGTCAGTGAAAAGTGATTGCATCATGAGACATCAGCCAATTAAACACTTATGTACGTAATATGCTGTCTGGGCGAGGGGGGTCGGCGCCATAGTGCGGTAAGGGGGGCTAGGGAGTAGTGGAGGGGGTGTCTGCCTATAGTGGTGCCTTACTACTAATGATTGTTGAATTTGTTTAAAAAAATATATAAATACAAGTCAAATCATAATGTATTTATAATTATACTTCCAAATATATTATATAGTGTCATTGTTTAAGACGTTTACAACTATCTTTAGGTTAAAAACGTTAGAAACGCAATTCTTTGGTATACGTACCATTTGCTTCATCAAGCTCACATACAATTTTATTTCCATCTCGAATGGATTTATTGTTCTCATCAAGAACTACTCCTCGGACGTTCATAATTAGAACAGTTTATACCACTTTATATTTACGTATACGTAAATATAAAGTATAAATATAATATAAATATAGGTTGTACTTTATGTAAATTTTGGAATTTTCGACGGGCGTCGACGCCAAATCGTTCTCTCGTAGAAACAAGTTATTTTGGAATAAAATTATTTTTAGTACTTTGTAAACCAATTTTTGTGTCTTATGGAGTTTAACACGTAAAATGTATACTTTTTCTACTACCTTGATTTTGTTAAAGAAATTACAAGTCAATTTATTTACCCTTTTATAAACTTGTTCTCTTCTCAGTAAAGATGCATTTTGTCAAATTTTAATAAATGAAAAATGTTATAAACAAATTTGAGACATCTTGAAAGTTGCATAAAATCACAATATTTGTAGACTCGTAGCGAGCCTTTGATATGATTCTTTAACTTCAAATTTTCAAAAAGCATTTTTGAGGATATTGAGAACAGATTCATGAAAAAAAATGTTCATTATTTTTTAATTTATAGTTTTAAAGTGAATACAAAAATGAGTGAAAATAACAAATTTTCGCCCAACAGCAGCTTTTCTCCGATCCTGAATAATTTATGGCAGCTAAGTTAACGCAGAGTGGCTTATTGTTAAAGGCTTCCAGATGCAGGCTCGACCATAAAGCTCCCTGCTACGGGCACAAACCTGTAGCTCAGCACATTTCCCCAATTTTTTTCGCACTTTCTGCGGAACCAACTAATTTTTTTACAATATCCGCACCCTAGGGGGATACTTGACTTCAATTAGTTGAATAACAGAGTAATAACACTAAAACTGTCGTTTGGGTCAAATCTCAGGGCTCGCTTCAGGTTCTCTTGAAACTTTTCTATTTTGATTCGTAGATCAAGAGAAAACTTTAAAATACTTTACAAAGTACTAAAAATCATTTTATTTCGAAATGAAAAAATACGTATTCATTTGTTTTTACGAGAGAACGATTTGGCGTCGACGCCCGTCGAAAATTCCAAAATGTATATTTTTGGGCCACCCTAATACATATGTACATAAAGTAGAACCTATCTTCCCTCTATACGGTACAACCTCAAGGGCCGTCAGCTGATCACCAGTAAAACGCAAAATAGATCAATGCGCATTCATATGTCAACAAATTCCGCAATTCAGAACAAAATATGTAGTTGAGCACCCCTTCGCGCTCAGAGTACCCCAGCTGAAAATTCCTGTACAGGAAGCTCGGAGGATCTTGCACATGTTCCTGTACATGAAACTGCACACGAACCTGTACAGGTAACCTTGACGGTTCCTGTGCAGGAATTTGGCGAAGGAAACTGTACATGATCCTGCAAAGGAACCTGTAAACAAGCTAACCTTTGAATGTTCCTGTAAAGGTTCCTTCACAGAGTCAATTGAGGTGTGGGTTCATGTACAGGAACATGTAGAGGATCCTATACATGAACCTGCGTAGGAACTAATCCGCGAGGGTTCGCTGGTGGCTTGGCTCTCTCGATAGTGAGTTGCTTCTTCAAGGGAATATGAAGAAGGCAAGTTTATAGCTGTAAGCGACATCAGTTTTCGCAATGGCTTTTTGTAAGGGACCCTATACGTGTTTCTGTACAGGATCCTTCCAAAGGTTCCTTTGACGGCTTTCTGTCAAGGATCCTATACACGTTTCTGTGCAGGCACCTGTACGGGATCATTCAAAGGTTCCTTTGTCGGTGCAGGTTCCTTTGCCTGTACAGGTTCGTGTGCAGTTTCGTGTACAGGAACATGTGCAAGATCCTTCGAGGTTCCTGTACAGGAATTTTCAGCTGAGACGCTCAGAGTCGAATGTCGAAAACACCCCATATGTCTCTATTGCGCAGCCCTGAATATTGTAGGGCTCCACTACGCAGCATGATACTCCACAACAGTGTACATCCCTGGCGAAAGTATCGGATAGGAATTCCTTCCGAACCAATCTGAAATCATCCGAATCATTCCGAAATCTTCATCCGAACCAATCCGAGTTAATTCGAACCAATCCGAATTTTTTTTACATTTCGTTTGATACAAATCGGTCAAAAATTAATCCGACTCAATCCGGTTCAATCCGAACTTTCAATCCGAATGAATCCGAACCAAATTTCCAATCCAAATGGATCCGAACTGGGATTGACCTAAAACGATTTTTAATCCGAATGAATCCGATTCAATCCGAACTCGGATTCATTCGGATTGAAAATTCAGTGTATATCAATCCGACTTCCGATTCATTCGGATTGAAACTTTAGTTCGGATTGATTCTGATTGGTTCTTTTTGGAGTTCGGATAGAACCGGATTGAGTCGGATTAATTTTTAAACGACTTGGGTCAAACGAAATGTAGAACTTTTTTCTGATTGGTTCGACTTGACTCGGATTGGTTCGGATACAGATTCCGGAATGATTCGGATTGGTTCGGAAGGAATTCCTATCCGATACTTTCGCCAGGGGGCGCAGCATGATACTTCACAACAGTGTACGGCGCAGCTTGGTGTATCACAGATCTCTACTGCGCACCCCTGTATATTTTGGGTCGCAACTGTGCAGCCTTACGTACAATATATGTATACTGCGGAGCTCTAAGCACTACGAAATTCCACTGCGCATCCTTACATATCGTGAATCTCTATTGTGTAGCCCATCGCACCGAAGGAATCTACTGCGCATCCTAATTTACCACAAAAGCGCACTGCGCAGTTGCATGTTTAATAAATACCTACTGTGTAGTTCTATGCTCCGTAAATACATACTGCGCATCTCTGCATATCAGTTGTATCTGCTGCGCAGTCTATGTCCCATGTGTACATACTGAGCATCTCTATTCTCCATAAGCACCAACTGCGCATCTCTATGTTCCATAAGCACCCACTGCGCATGCCTACATATCACACGTATCTACTGCGCAGCCTTATGTACCATATATTTCACAATACTCACATGTATTTTGTAGCTATATTTGAACTTCATCGGCTGAGTTGTATTTTCCCTGTGATGTATTTCAACTACATGGTGCTGAAATACATGTATTTCAGCAATGTAGTTGAGGTATTTTGTGCCCAGCTCTGATTTGGCTAGATTAAAGTTTATTTTTAAAGTGGAAAATTTTGTTAACTGAACCTTACTTTGTTTAAATTATAGTAGCATCATGCACCATGTGTTACTCTAAAAAACTAAATAAGTTTTAGGCAAAAGATTTTTCAACTTTTCAAAAATAAATGTTAATCTAGCCGAATCCAAACAATTAATTTTTACTTAATTAAAAACTAATTCCTTTATTCAGCGGGATTTTTTTTCATAATTTTCAATTATACAGGGTGTCCCAGACTCAAGTGTCCGGACTTATATAGCCATATAAAAATTAAAAAAATAAATAGAAAATTCCTTTTCCAAAAATACGGCTATATAAGTCTGGACACTTGAGCCTGGGGCACCATGGATATTCTTACTTACTACATGAATGAGTACAAAAAAGTCTACAATTGTTACAACTATACGGGTATCCCACCATCTGTGGGACAACCGGTAGTGGCGGATAGATAAGAAAATAAGACAAAAATTCAAATACAACAATGTTGTGCGGTTCTTTGTTTAGAAACTACAGAGCAACAAAGTTTCGTATTGGCGTGACAATCACACCGGCTCCCTCTCAGCGACAGCGGCACTTAAACTACGCGCGGCGTCACACCTGCACGGAACTTTGTTGCTCTCTACTTTCTAAACAAAGAACCGCACGAAATTGTTGTATTTGAATTTTTGTCTAATTTTTTTTTGTCTATCCGCCATTACGGATTGTCGCTCAAGTGGTGGGACACCCTGTAGAATAAATGAGCTGCCGGATCGAATAAGGGCACATAAAATTATTGACTGTGTATGCACGGAGAGAAAAATCTAGGTATTAGCGATTGAACGTTTGTCACACTTTAATAGCAAGCATTTCTCTTGGAATATATTCATGGATGCTTCTATTAATCGCACGATGCAAAACCACGGGAAATAAGCACAGCTCACATGCAAAAATGCCAAGATTGCGAGCGAAATTCCCAAGAGCCTCCACGGATTTTTTCGGTGAGTCCTTGAGATTTGCCTTTAGGTCATGCCTCCTGCGAACATTCAGTGGTGCGAACGTGTCAACAGGCAAAAGGCGTGGCCTAAAGGCAAATTGCAAGGACGCTCACGGAAAAAGTCCGTGAGTCCGGAGTCTGCGGGGTCTGCCGGACATCAGCATAGTCAATAGAGTACAGCATTCGACTTAGTACGTTTCTTATTTTCTCGAGATGTACACATTATATTGTCGCGTTTAATTTGAAGTACTTTTTTTAAACTACTGGGTCAGTATACGTCAGGAATACCAGGATCTGCAAGTGGTTGTTCGATTTTAGGTAAACTGCGTGAAATTATAGTGTTATATGAGAGACATTTGGGGTCCGAAGGATTTTTCAAAATTTTCAAAATTACGCGAGTTATGCAATGTTGAATTTCGGCATCACATTTTTTGGAAATATCTATATTTCTGCAACCATTCAACGAATTTCGATAAAAATTGTAGCTGTTGTAGATAAAAATATACGCTTTGAATTAAAAATTCCAAAAAAATTTTGGTTTTCAATTTTGACCAAAAAAATTACCAAAAAATTTTTGAATTCAGTTTTTCGTCAAGAGGAGGAAAAATTTATTTTTTCTTGTTAAGACGATTCAATTCCTTATAATTTCACCTTTAATTTGAGAACAAAAAATTGATGGTGACTCTTCTAGATCACGAGATAATGGCATTTTAGTGGGACCGTGCGCTGCCACGGCGCTGCTCTCTCAGTGTCGCACAGTGAGGGAAGAGCACATTTTTGGACAAAACCGCCCGACACGTAGCATTTATTTAAAGGCTTTCAAATTGATTAAAACCTGACATAAATCGATGCAATGACTAAGAAAAATTATTCTCAGTCGGTTAGATTAACCCAAAAATTGTTAATAATGGTATAAAGAAACGAGTGAAAATGAAACTCATTTTTTCGTTATTTGCAATGATTAGCTACTTAAAATCCATAGATTTTGTATGAAACACGACAGATACTAATGTGCAATTACAATTAGTCAAAAATAGTCGACTTTTAACAACTATTCAAACATTTTTTGTAAACAAATACACATTTCGACCGTTTTTCCATGATTTTATTGCGTGATCAACTAAGCCTTTTCATAAAATAATGAAAAAATGTGCAAGTTGTCTATAGGAAATATTTACATTGAATAAACAATTTTTTACAAACACTTTTTCAAACAGAATCTTACAATTGTAATTAAGAGCTTTTGAAGCTATGAAAAACATGACAGCAAGGGTTTTTGGCAAAAAAAATACTAGTTCATTTAAAACAAAATTAGTCAATTAATGAAAAGAATGATCACAATGTGTATTTGTTAACAAAAATTGTTTATGAACATTAATGTTCATAATGTTATTATGAACACTCAGAGAAAAAGCACTCCAATATGTGAGAGACGAGGGGAACTCACTCAGTCAACACCCCAATATGTGAGAGGCAAGGAAAACTCACTCAGAAAGCACCCCGATATGTGAGAGGCCAAGGGAACTCATCCAGACAGCACCCCAATATGTGAGAGACAAGGGGAACTCACTCAGAAAGCACCCCGATACGTGAGAGGCCAAGGGAACTCATCCAGACAGCACCCCAATATGTGAGAGGCAAGGGGAACTCACTCAGAAAGCACCCCGCTATGTGAGAGGCAAGGGAAACTCACTCAGAAAGCACCCCGATATGTGAGAGGCCAAGGCAACTCATCCAGACAGCACCCCAATATGTGAGATGCAAGGGGAACTCACTCAGAAAGCACCCCAATATGTGAGAGACAAGGGAATCTCACTCAAAAAGCACTCCAATATGTGAGAGGCGAGGGGAACTTGCTCAAAAAGCACCCCGATATGTGAGAGGCAAGGGGAACTCACTCAGAAAGCACTTTTTTTGTTTGTTAATCTAACCGACTGAGAATAATTTTTAGTTAGTTATTACATCGATTTATGTCAGGTTTTAATCAATTTGAAAGTCTTTGAATAAACGGTACGTGTCGGGCGGTTTTGTGCAAAAATGTGCTCTTCCCTCACTGTGCGAGACTGAGAGAGCAGCGCCGTGGCAGTGCACGGTCCAACTAAAATGCCATTATCTCGTGATCTAGAAGAGTCATCGTCAATTTTTTTTTCAAATTAAAGGTGAAATCATAAGGAATTGAATCGTCCTAACAAGAAAAGAGAAATTTTTTCCCTTCTTGGCGAAAAACTGAATTAAAAATTTTTTTTGTCATTTTTTTGGTCAAAATTGAGAATTAAAATTTTTTTGGAATTTTTAATTGAAAGCGTATACTTTTATCTACAAAACATACCATTTTTATTGAAATTCCTTCAATGGTTGCAGAAATATAGATATTTCAAAAAAATGTGATGCCAAAATTCAACATGGCGTAACCCCCGTAATTTTGAAAATTTTCAAAAATCCTTCATACCCCAAATGTCTCTTATATAACATTATAATTTCACGAAGTTTACCTAAGATCGAACAACCACTCGCAGATCCTGATATTCCTGACGTATGCTGGCCCTCATTTATAATTAAATATTCTATAACTGTATTGAATTTCATTTTTTTAGTTCAGTTTGTTATACCGGATAAAATTAAGGTATATTGCGTTCGCGAATAACTAGACAAATATTGGACAAAGAAGAATAAGATCTAGATTATTCGCATTTGTCAGAAAGGACGAATTTCGGAATTAACCGGATGAAATCCAGATGAATCGCATCCCTGAAAATCGTACAAATTTCGGCCTTAACCGGACTAATCGCATCCGTCAGACCATATAATACACGGTCATGAACGGAAGCAATCCGGATTCATCACATCCCACAGACCCTACAATACACGGACAGGAACGACATAATCCGGATTGCTCGCGTCCTTCAGACCGTACAAAACACGGACTCGACCGGACACAATCCGGATTTATCGATTCAGGCAGACCGTACAAAGGACGGACTTGGCCGGACACAATTTTGGTCGTTTCTCACAAGCGCTAAAAATTTTCTTGGTTAGTATATAAGGACCGTTTCGACTGATATACTCAGCGTGCGATATTCTGCGTTAGTGAAGTGCGTTATATGTAGTAGTGTTAAGTTAAGCTATAGAAATAGGTTTGTGAGCGTCATATAAATGAAGAATGCATTTTTCGAGTGTAAATTGCTTATATAACCTTGTTATATAACATTTACTCGGGCCGTCAGACCGCATAGAAAACGGACATGATCGGATACAATCCGGACTGATCGAATCTGTCAGACCGTACAACTTTCGGATTCGGAAATTTGTCCGAAATTGTCCGATACATGATCCGGTTTTTGTCCTCCGGATTCTATCCGGTCGTGTCCGAAATTTGTCCGGTTCGAAGCTTCGACCGGATAAAGTCGAAGCTTCGACCGGACAAATTTCAGACACGACCGGATAGAATCTGGAGGACAAAAACCGGATAACGCGTCCGAAATTTGTCCGGAATTTTTAGCAGGGTGGCGCTCGGCTGGTTCCGCTTTGGCGTGCTGTTCTGGCACCAGGGTCTGGTATAGCATATTCTGACCCAGACTGCTCATGATATACACCAGACAAAATTAAAATAACGTTAAATGGTACTAAATAGGTTTCTGTAATAGTTTTACACTATATTTCAGCCCTTTCTTGGAGAATATACTGCGGAGACGTCACAACATTGCAGGAGACACAGTGAAATATTAAAAACATAACCTGTTGTCGTATGCTTGCATGTTTTGTCATACTTGTGAATCGTTCAAATTTCCGATTGCTAGATTTTCAATTTCATTATTTATATTCTACATTAATTACTAGTGTTTAAACTAAATACCAGAATCTGGTTCCTTTATCCACCAGATTCTGTTTTTCTTCTGTTGTGATCTTTTCTCCCGCCAGTCTGGTCGACTAGGGGGAGCAGATGCTGAGCCAGACTCTGGCCTTTGTCATACAAGGCAGACGTTGCTACTAGGGGTTCGCAGCCCGCCCGAATCTAGTATAGCAGATCCTGGCCCAGACATTCCAGGAGACACACTGAAATATTAAAAACATAACAAATTGAATTGAATGTCTGTAACTGCAGTGAATTGTAGATATGCCCCAGATAACAATACGTGCCGGAAGGTGATCGGCCAGACGGGCTGGAGACCATCGTGCCTGCTAAATGCACGCGACAGGCTGGCAGAGTCGGAATGCGACCGAAGGGTGCCCATTAAAAAAAAACTAATTGGGAAGATTTGAAAAGACTTCGCCATGAGCCCCCGTGAATCTTGCTTTGCGACAATCTCGAATTGGAGATGGTGATGAATTCGTGTAAATTCGTGAGAAGTAATAAATTCTTCAACTATCCTATTCGCCCGAATTCAGCGAAAAATTTTTAGGGGGTCTAATTCATTTGAATGCGTCAGCACGAATTATTTTCAGTGTCTGCCAATTCAATTTAATTCGCGATATTTCAAGTCAAGCCCTAATTCGGCAGAATTCGACAGCGCGAATACAGCTAAAGGCTGGCCCATTCAATCGAATTCATAAGCTATAACCGACGCGCTCGGCATAAAGGATCCGTTGCAAATAAATATCAATGAGTCCCGTAGCTCAGTGGTCGCTCTCTGGACTTTATACACTTGAGATCGCTGGTTCGAGTCTCGAGGCATGCAATTTTTATTTCATTTTTTCGAAATGACCTCGACCACGATTTAAGGCGAATTGACACACATTCAATTCGCTCTGGCCCAAATCGTTTCAACGAATCAGAAAGCAGAATTCGGGCGAATTTAAATATGCTAATTCACCGCGATCCTCCCGAATTAGTTTTTTCTACTGGGTGGACAATGGCAGACAACGGTCGGGCACATTAGACGTCCGTCGGGCTTGCAAACGGCGAGGAACGAGAAGCCTGCGACTTGCACGATCGCTGCAGGCTGATAGTGCGAGTACTTTGAGATCGAAAACGCGCATTCGTGTTTTGGATCAGCTGTTCTTGTCGTGTTTCATCTCGTTTGGCGTTCACACTCGTGAATTTTCGCTCGGATATGAGTGAAAGTGTGCGATTTCAAACAATTGTTCATGTTAGCTATAAGAAGATCATAGTTTAAAAAACAAATTGAATAAAATTACAAGAATTTTTTAAAGTATGCATGCAGTTTCTTAACATGTAAAACCACCTATTTCTATTTTCTGGATTAAACTTGTTAGTAATTTTTTTCTGTCGATGTCCTTCAAATCAACAAAATTAGCAAATAGCACGAAAGGTAATGCAATACTGCGTATAGTAATATAAAGACCAAGTTGAAAGAAAAATGTCAATATTATAAAAAGATATATCTTTTTATAATATTGACATTTTTCTTTCAACTTGGACTTATTATACGCAGAATCTCGTCATTACCTTTCGTGCTGTTTGGAATTTTTTATTTTATTTACATAAAAAAAGATTTTTTAAATTTTAATCTACTCGCACACTCAGCCTGCATTTTACCGGACCTTCGGTCATGCAGTTCGCCGGACCGCGTCGCTCCCGCCAGTCGGGCGGGCATTTAGACATGAATGGTGTGCACATTAAGGTGCATATCTGCCGGTACGTCGGTTCGATCGATCGGACCGCGGGCCGGCTGATCGCTTGCAGTCGGCGGGCATTTTGCTATCTGGGGCAATAGAACCAGTGTGCGGTCTATTGCACTGAATTGTTTCGCAAGCCAATGAACCGTCTTTTGGATTTAATTGACGACTTTAAAATCAGAAAGAATGTTGTAAATGGTTTTATAGTATTCAGTAGAGGTTAATATAAAAATGGAGATTGGTCATGCGATGCATCTAATTGCATTGAATCACACATAAATTTATAGACCAGAATTGTTTTTTATTGGAGTTTCGCAATAAAATTTTAATTTATTAAATAATAAAATAATACGTTAATAAATGGTATTATTTAAGAGGTTAATTGATGATAAGGAATAAAAGTTGTTATATAATTTGTACCTTTGGACTAAAGTTCAGTAAATATTGATTGTTTAATGAGAATAAAAAGTGACTTTGGACATAAATTAACAATATAGTGTAATAATATTTATCGAATTTTGTTGAGTCAAAGTACTTATTAAAAATAATTCAATATTCAATGAATAAAGTGAAATATTTAAATTGGAAAATAATTGAAAAAATCCATGATTGTTGAAATAAAAAAATATTTTTTCAAATTATATGCATTCAATAGTGTAATAAATAAAAGAAGAGAATTACTTAAGTATATTAAAAACAGTCAAATGAGTGAAGATGTTACTTT
>CAKNXH010055537.1:0-13935 GCA_932178445.1 Andricus quercusramuli
AGAATTCTTAGCACGCTAACTGCTTTACCTGCTACATGTTTTGCTTATTAGTAGAACACTGTACCACAAAAAAGTAATTTTTCTTATTTTCATTGTTACATGAAAAATAGATTTTTTCCGAAAAAAGCGAGCTCTACCGACAGTCTATATACCCTTTAGATCATTTACACAAAAAATCAGACAAAATGGCTTCGCCGTTTGGCCTGAATCCATTATCTACGATTTAGACTCGATTTCCAGGGCCCTTATGTTACGGTACTTCCCATCTTTTTCTAGAATTCTGTAAACCTTGATGAAAGTGATTCCAACTTTTGCATGTACAGCTACTGCGCGTGCCTGGCGTAAGCGGCTCTCTTTGGCCGCTAATGGCGCGTAATTCAAACCGAGTGTATTTTTCAATTATTTAAATTAAAATAAATAAATATTATGAATGACTACGTTTAAATCGTTATAGAGCAATTTTTCTTGTAACAAAAAAAATTGGTAATTAAATATAAGTTGTCCTTTGGAATTCAATTAAAATAAGCTATCATTTACTGAATATACGCATTATTATTTTATTTCTCACCTTGCACCACACATTACGTAATTTATGATATAGATGTGCAATATATAATAATTATTTATTTTAATTTCAATAATTCTTCATTATATACGGTTTGAGTTGTGCGCCAAAAGCGACCAATGAGGGCCGCTGCGACAGACAAGCGCAATAGCTCTGCATGCCAAACTTGGGAGCATGATCCTTTCCGATTGTTTGCGGCTGTTTGCGGCAGACATATTCATCAGGATAAGCCTTGAGGTAAGTCAAGTAAAATCCTTCAATATCTCTGTAATCCTTTTTAAAATAAAAAATATAATTTATAATAAAATTAGTACATTTACAAAGAACTTTTCATCATAATTCAAAACAATATTGATCACAATTTTCTTTCCCTACAGCTATTGCGTTTTATACTATTTTTATTTAAAAATCTGAAACTTTGTGCGAAAATGATTGTGATGAATCACTTTCATTAAGGTCTACAGGATTCCAGAAAATGATGGGAAGTACCGTAACATAAGTGACTGCAACAAGCAACCGCGCTCGATTCCAGGAGTGGCACTCCGATACCGTGTCGAAAATCGAACGGACCTCTTTTTCTAACGTGTGGAGATAGAAAGAGAGATTCGTTCGATTTTCGACTAAGAAACAGCTCTGAACTTTTGCGTTCGTAGCTTTCAGCGCCTCCAAATATAATTGTCACAAATTTAACGGCCTTTATAAGGCTCTTTTAAACCTTCCGTTATCACGTTTTTCGTGGAGAATTCATCTTTTTTGGTTGAAAATTGAACTATTTAGTTGGAAGTGGAACAACTCAGTTCAAAATTTTCTTATTTGGTTGATTATTCATAATTTTAGTTAAAGATTCGTCTTTTTCGATAGAAAATGATTCTTCCCGGTTAAAATTGCTTGCCTTTGATTGATAATAATTTAACTTTTTGTCTGAAAATTAAACAACATTGTTAAAATGTATCCTGTTTTGTTGAAAAGTAAACTGTTTTGTTGAAAATTCGTTTAAAAATTCGTGTACTTTATTGTAAATTCATCTATTTTTATAGAAAAATCATCTTGGTTAAAACTGATCTTTTTGGTTGAAAATTCCTTTAAAAATTCAAATATTCGATTGAAAGTTCGTGTACTTTGATATAGATTCATCTATTTGGGTCGAAAATTCATCTTATTGGTTGTCAATTTACCTTTTTGGTTCAAAATTAGTTTTCTCTTATTTAGAATTGATTTTTTCAACTAAAAATGTAACTGTTTACTTTTTGTAGGAAATTTATCTTTTTAATAGAAATTTATCGTTTTTAGTTGAAAACTATACTATTTGGTTGAAAATTTATTTTAATTTTATTGAAAATTGATTTCTGTACTCAAAATTTAACTATTCTATTTTTGTTTGGAAATTTATCTGTTTAAGGTGAAAATTCCACTCTTTGTTGATAAAATAAGTCTTTTTTGGTAGAAGAGTTCTCTTATTAGTTGAAACTTTATCTTTTTGGTTAAAAATTCATTTCTTTGGTTGAAACTTTTACAATTTTGTTGAAAAATCGTTTCTTTTTTGGTTGAAAAATCTTTTACCAACTGAAAATTTAACTATCTACATTTTTTGTGAAAAATTTACTTTTTCTGATAAAAATGTAATCTGTTTCGTTAAAAAATTATCTGTTTAGTAGAAAATTCAACTATTCTATTTTTTGTAAATAATTAATTTGTAGAATATTTCACTAGTTTATCAAAAAATGAGGAATATTAAGTTATAAATACACACAAAGTGTCGTATAATGAACAACATTACACTAAAAGCACACTAAAGATTTGCTCATCACTTCACTATTCCTATAATAATACACTTTATCACTAACTTACGAATTGTTTATCTTCAGATTCGAATCACGATCACTCTTCTGTGAGCAGTCACTAACACTCGTATTTTTTAAAGGGAGACTTGGAAAAGGGGTTCAAGAAGTGACAGATCACTCTTCTGTGACCAGTCACTAAAATGCCGTACTACAAATTTAGAATACGGCAAAAAATGCCGTACCTGTATACACTACGTTGACTATAAAGGACCAGAGAAATAATGGACCGAGAAATAAAAAGACAGTTCAGCCAATCGTGTTACAGATCTCTTTTGATAGCAAATAATCTTTATAGTATAAAATTCATATTTTAATCTTAGAAATCAATTATTATGGTTCAAAATTAATTATATCAGTTTAAAAAAACTACTATTTCAGTAGAAAATTAATCATTTCTGTTGAAAAGTAATCACTTTCTTGGATAATATAACTATTTTTTTAACTTTAATTTTTTTGGTTGAAAATTACATTTTTGTTCAAACGAAAAATGTAACTATTCTATTGAAAATTCGTGTATTTTTAAACAATGCATCTTTTCTGTTAAAAATTAATCTTCTCGGTTGAAAATTTATCTTTTTAGTTGGAAATTCAACTTTTTGGTTGAAAATTTGTCTTTTTTAGTTGAAAGTGCAACTATTTCGTTGACAGTTCATGAATTTTTTTGAAAAATCGACTTTTTTGTTAGAAAGTTAATGTTCCTGTATGAAAATTCATCTACTTGGGTGAAAATTCAAGTATGTTAGTTAATTATTCATTATTTAAATTAAAAATTTATCATTGTGGTTGAAAATAAAACTACTTGGTTGAAAGATCAAAGTTTTCGTTAAAAAATCAACTGTTCCAATTGAAGATTCATCATTTTAGTTCACAATTCATCTATTCCGGTTGAAGATTCATCATTTTGCTTGAAAATTCTTCTATTCCAGTTGAAAATTTGATTCAAAGTTGGATTTGAAATATTTTCGGGTATTTTCAAAGATTTCAAGGCATTACAAAAGTCGAAAAGAATTTCAAAAGATTTCAAAGGATTTTATTTTAAAGCATTTCGAAAGATTCCACAGAATTTTCAATAGATTTAAATAATATTAAGGAAATTCGAAGGATTTTCAAAAATTCACAGTTTTGAGAAATTGCAAGGGATTTCAAAGAATTGTAAAGAATTTGAAATATTTTAGGGTATTTAAAAAAATTCCCAGGCATTTTCAAGAGCTTAACAAAGTTTCAAGGAACTTGAAAACATTTCCAAGGATTTTATTTCACAGTATTTCAAAAGATTGTAAAGAATGTCAAACATATTAGGAGATTGGAAGAGATTCCAAAGAATTTTCAATAGATTCAAATCATTTTAAGGAATTTCAAAGGATTTAAAAAATTGTAGGGTATTTTTTTAAATTCTAAGGAATTTTTAAGAGCTTTACAAAGTTTAAGGGAGGATTTCAATGATTTTAAGGGATTCAAAAAGCTGTGAGGGTAGTTTAATAAATTTTCTATAATTTCAGGAAATATCAGATTTTCTAGAATTCCACGGGATTTCATGATATTTTAGTTCCTATATTCTTTTGAATCCCCTTTAACTTTTCTAAACGTATTTCAAACTTACTGAATTCAATCAATGCTTTAATATTTTGTAATTGTTTTCAATGCACTTTGGTTTTTTTCTTCATTCACATTGAATTTTTATGAATTTTGTCGAATTATTCTCATTTCCCTTAAATTGTTCTAAATTCATCCCAATTTGACGGAAATCATTGGCATTTTTTAATTTTTCCCAATTTGAATTCTTTTGAAGCCTTCTGAATCGAATAGTAGCATTATTAATGCACGTGATTCACTTTTTGCGTTAGAAATTAGTTTTCTCTATTTTTTTTATTCTTGAAATTTTTAATTACAGAGTGCACAGGCTTTCTTTCTTTTTCTGGGTTTCCCCTTTTATCTTGAACTTCCCCTTTTCCCCCCATTCTAAAAAATATCCTCTTTACGCGGAAAACTCTCTGTAATAAGCATGTGTCCTCATTATTTAATAATAATTAAAGCAATTATAGCTCTTGAACAAATTATTTATGATTAAACAAGGTACACGTTTCAAGTTCTGAAATATTAAAAATAAATGCTTTAAAAATAATTTGAACCTGAAACATTTTAAACTTTTAAAGCACGTTGAAAATGTGAAAACTGGAGTTAGAATTTAAATGTAATCCAATATAAAATTGGAACAGTTACGAAATATATGGTACTTCTCAAATAAGTATTAGAAGGTGAACACTAGGGTTGCCCTTATTTTTCACTTTTTGAATTTCTCTAATCTCACCCCCCCCCCCGTTTTGTTTGAATGTAAAAAAAAAATCTCAAAATTTGAGCAAAATTGGTTAATGTTTAGGGGCGCCGCAAAGACGCAAAGACGCAAAAAGTCAGCTTTTTGTAAATCTAATATTTAAATGCGATAATATGTCACAAATAATTCCGTGTTTCAGTATATTGTACAAAATTTGTCAGAGAATAAGAATCAATCATAAAGTTTTAAATTTAATAATTTTAAGCCACTCTTACGGATCCCCAAACAAAAGCCCGAAAGTGACACATTTTAATTTTACGTAATATTGCGGTTTATTGGCGCTTTTTAAAAAGTTAAGAATAAATCAGTAATAATTAATCGGTAATTTAAGAATACCCAGTCATTTCTTAACTAATATTCAATTGTGTAAACAATAATAATTTGTTGAAATATTTTTTTTTCAGTCAGCTCAAGAAATGAACATATTTTCTAGACTTTATGAGTTATTTAATTAATGATAACAATACAATAACTTCTTCGAATAATTTCCAATGATTTGAATAATACGTATTTGTTCAAGTATATATTTTACCTAAAATAAAGCAGGAAAAACATTTTATCTCACTTAATTTTCGAAAAATTTTAATATTTTTGAGTACTAATTTGTTTATTATGAATACTCGTAGATGTTTGAACAAATTTAAATTTTTTAAACAATGTTTTGTTTACATATTATTGTTGCTATTTTTCAAAAGATTGAAATATTTTTATGTTCTAATTTGCTTTCTAAGAATACTCTGGAATATTTAAATTGTTCAATCAATTGAATATAAGTTAGGAAATGACTGGTCATTCTTAAATTACCGATTAATGATTATTTATTTTTTTTAACTTACAAAAAACGTCAATAAACCGCAATATTACGTGAAATTTTGATTTGGCACTCATGGGGTTTTCTTTGGGGACCCATAAAAGTGGTTTAAAATTATTCAAACTTGAAATTTATGATTGATTCTTATGCTCTGAAGAATTCTGATCAATATACTGACACATGGAATTATTCGTAACATATTATCGCGTTTAAATATTAGATTTACAAAAAGCTAACTTTGTTCCATGTTAAATCAATGGGAAACTTCATGGTCTTTGTGCCACCCCTAAATATTAACCGATTTTGCTCAAATTTGAAGGAGATTTTTTTTTTGTCCTCATGGCCGCTCATCGTAGGAAAACTGTTGTAATTCTTATCACATCCTATAGCAATGTAACTGCTGCAATTTTTTAATTTTTATGATAGTATTGTTTGATTTTATTAAAAATCTGTTTAAATTCCAGCTGTAAGTGTGATTTTTGCTTGCCTAAACTTTAACTTTGATTTCCCAGAAATGAGGTTTCATGAATTTTCAACTTCAAAAATACGCCGCCGGTATGCTTTCCATCACGAATTGAGGTGTGTTCGTTGAGCGATAAAGTCGATTTTTTTTTGGAAAAACAATATGTTAGGACGTCTATTGGACGTCCAGAAGACGTCCATTAGACGTCCGTTTCAACGTACATATATAAACCTTTCTTAAAATCTTTGCTGATAACGTTCATGATTATTTCATAACTTTTATTATTGTTCCCTATTAAAAGGTCTCACATCGAAAAAAAAACAAGTTTTCCGTCGGCAAATGCTCGAATAATGCATTGTTAAATATATTGTTTGCAAAAAGAGAAACAATTAATATTTAAAGCTCATAAATTTTGAATTTTTTAGTATAAATGCCGTATTTTTGGATTTGTTGAAAATTATGCCAGGAATACGATTCGGAACCAAACTCCATAATAAAAAAGTAGAACCTTTGAGAAACATTTTGTTCGTAAAACGGCCCTTATGGCCGCTCATTTTTCGAAAAACTGTTGTACTTGTTATTACATGCTATAATAATGTAACTGCTGCAATTTTTTTAAGTTTATGATAGTATTGTTTGATTTCATTTCCGTTTCAACGTACATATAAAACCATTTTTCAAAATCATTGCTGATAACGTTCATGATTATTTCATGACTTTTATTATTAATTAATTTTATATTAATATTTTATTAATATTATTTATCGCTTTTATGATGTTTTTGTCTAAATTTTTAATGTATACATTAAAATGTAATTTTATGTAATTTAAATGTATATGTTCATGCGTTTACTGCGCGCATGCGTAGGGTCAGAACTACCGCCGTCTTTCCAAACAAAATGCGCCATTTTCTCTGCATTCTCACGACACGCATGCGTACGGGATTTGGGGGGGGGGGGGGCGAGAGGCGGGGGCTGGGATCGCGTGAGTCAGTAGCGTTCGATCAGCCGTGGTGTACACTTCTCGGTTCCGCGAGCGTTGTGAGGCTCATTATGAAACGTTGTACGTTTCCTTGTGAAAAGCAACGCCTTTCGAGCCATTAGCTACTCATTATAGCTGTCCAGACGAAGCTCCTGTGCGACATCGTTGGGTGCGTTCACGCCTTCTTCCTTCAAGAGGGGTAGCCACCCTGAGGACCCACCAAGCTACAACTCTACGAGCTGTACTTCGCCGTTCCAGAGCGAGGGCTGTTCCCGTGCTCCAGACGTTGGGGCGCTGGAACGCGCATACAGGTGGGCGCCTTCGGAGATCCTGGCATACTTGCGGTACTGCGTTCGATTTTCTTAAGGTAAGAGAGCTCTCTAGCGTATTGAATGCATTCAAGGTAATACTTATATATGAATTGTTAACGGTTTCTCGTTAGATCTGTTGTGTGATCTTAATTCAGCGAATTTGTTACAGCGAACGGATCGAGGTCTCATTTAATATTAAGAAAATATTGTTTTAGGATTAAGTTTGTTGTTATAAGGCTTTTCCCCCGCTTATGACCGGGGTTTTTTATGCCAATATTATACTGCACAAGATTTCTTCACAATGTGTCACTAGTTGGGTTGAATAAAGCAAAATATTGACTATACAAATATAGAGTGTTATTCTTTCACCACCTGGCCCGAGTTCAGCCACCACCTCTTTTATATTATATATTTTCACACAAGAAACAGTATACATTAAATGTACATAGTATATATATATATATATACATATATATATTATATATATAAATATATATATACAATAAATAATTTTATATATTATATAATATAGTATAAACATGTATACATATAAATATTATGTAATCATAATACATTAAAAAAAAAACACTTGTAGTTATTTACTACAAGAAACTATCCACTTAGAAACACTACCGGCATCGGGTAGTGTCACGCCTACCCCTAGAGGCTCGCCGAAAGGGAAATGGCTTAATGGTATAAACAAAAAAACATTAAATTTTGCATTCAAAAGCAAAAATCACATAGCTGGAAGTTAAAGAGATTTTTAATGAAATCAAACAATACTATCATAAACATTAAAAAATTGCAGCAGTTACATTATTATAGCATGTAATAACAATTACAACAGCGATAAACTTGATTGTTTGTTTGGAAAAATAATATGCTAGGACGTCTATTGGACGTCCATTAGACGTCCGTTTCAACGTACATATGAAAACATTTCTTAAAATCTCTGCTGATTACGTTTATGATCATTTCATAACTTTTCTAATTTTCAATTTTTTTTTTAAATTGGAAGAGGAACATTTTTTCTCTGTGGCCTTTTTGCTGAGTCGAAGAGGGGACCTTTTAATTTGCAATACTTTTTTCAGTTGGATGAGCCTAATTTTTTTATAAACTTGTTAAATTAAAATTTGTTTTACAATTTTTTTTTATTTTGTTGACGCCGGGAAATGAACGAGACTTATTTTTCTTGATTAAAACGGCCATCCTGGTAAAGATTTGAATATAGAATTTTAGCTAAGACGGACATAATTAGTATAATGTTTTTTTAAATTGTTCAAAATTATGCCAGGAATACAATTCCGAAGCAAATTCCATAATAAAAAAGTAATACCTTTTCAAAAACCTTTTGTTGGTAAAAGGGCCCTTATGGCCGCTTATCATATAAAAACTGTTGTAATTGTTATTATATGGTATAATAGTATCACTACTAGTTAGATTAATGATGGTGTTAGAGCGATGTTGTTTGCCTGAGTAATGTAAATTTATAAAGATAATATAAATAGATGGTAAATATCACTGCTGCAATTTTCCATCTTTATGATAGTATTGTTTCATTTCAGTAAAAATCTGTTTAACTTCCAGCTGTGTGATTTTTGCTTACCGAAACTTTAACTTTGATTTTCTTGAAATGAGGTTTTATGAATTTCCAACTTCAAAAATACGCCGCCGATATGTTTTTAATCATAACTTGTGCTGTGTCCGTTGAGCGATAAATTCGATTTTCTGTTTGGAAAAATAATATGTTTCGTCGTCTATTGGACGTCCGAAAGACGTCCATTAGACGTCCGTTCCAACGTATATACAAAAAAATTTCTTGAAATCATTGCTGATAGCGTTCATGATGAGTTCACAAATTTTACTGAAGAATGCATTCTTCGGGCAATTTTCGACTGAAAAATTACTTTTTTCTTCGATGTCAGGCCTTCTAATTGAGCATTTCGTGATAATTTCAGCAGAATTCATAATTACTTCATAAGTTTTATGGTTTTTCTAACAAATTTAATTAACAAATTATGAAAAATGTAGTGTATATTGCAGCAATTTTCCCTAAAGAAATACAAATTGTAAAAGATGGACTTTATGAGAAAATCCAATTTCAATATTTCCAGAAAAATAACTGCGATTTCGTTATTTTTAAAAATAATTATATTTTGATCATTTGATAGATCCAGGATTTCTCCATCGTTTACAGATCAGAAACTGTTGAAGTACTTTACTTTTTTTAAAATTATTTTTCAGAGATATATATGGAAATATCGGAGGAAACTTTGGAAATCCGATAGGATGAAAAAAAACGTGGACTTGCTTTGGAAGGAGACCATCACTTATATCTTATATCACCACTTATATCAACCACTGTTGACGAGGAAGAAGGATAATTCTTTCTTTTTTTAATCTTTGCTTACAAATTTAACTATTGTTAAAACTTTTTTTTGTGTTGAAAGTTAATTTTTCTAAACTCACAATTGAACTATTCCATTTGTGTTTGAAAATTGATCTTTTTTAGTCGGAAATTCAACTATTCGGTTGCATGTTGATGAATTTCGTTCAAAAGTTACATTTTTTGGCAGAAAATTGGTTAAAAATTCAACTATTTGGATGAAAATTTTGTTGAAGAGCTGTCTTTTTGGTTGAAAATCAAACTACTTCATTAAAAATTCATTTTTTTAAACTGTAAATTGCAATTTTTGATTCAAAATTATTTCTTGTACTGAAAGCATATATTTTTGAATTCAAAATTCAACTGTATTGTATAAAGTTCTTTTTCTGGCTCAAAAATGTAATAATTTTGTAGATAATTGGTTTTACATTTTAAAATTAGTTTCTTGAAATGAAAATATTGCAATTCCATTTTTGGTTCAAAGTTGATCTTTTTTATTTTGAAAATTCAACTATTCGGTTAAAAATGTATGTAATTTGTTAAAAATGTATGTCATTTTAAAAATTCTTTTTTTGCAGAAAATTAATCTTCTTGCTTTAAAATTCGACATTTGGAATGCAATTTTTTTTTTCTTTATTGACTAACAAATTTTTTCGTATGAAAACTCAACTCTTGATGAAAATTCGTGTCCTCGGATTAAAGATTCAACCGTTTTGTAGAAAATTAAAATTTTTTTTCGAAAATTGGACAGTTTGGTAGAGAATTCAGCTAATTGGTCGAATTTTGATATATTTTGTTAAAAATTCATCATTTTTGTCAAAGTTTTTTTGTTTGCTAAAAAGTAGGGTTTTTAACTGAATATTTCAATTTTTGTTTGAAAATTAACTTTTTAATTAAAAATTCATATTTTCGTGTTGAAAAATCAACTACATTGTACGAAATTCTTCTTTCAGGCTTCAAAAGTCAACAATTTCTAAAAAAATTCAGTTTTTCAATTAAAAATTAATTTTTTTGAGACGAAAATGTTACTATTCGATTTTTGGTTGAAACTGAGGTTCTTAATACAATAATTCAACTATTTTGTTCAAAAATTATGTTATTTGTTGAAAATTTAAAAAGTAAATTTTTTGCTCTGTTGCAGTTTTTTTGAAAATGTGCAAAAAATGTTTGTTTTTGGATTGAGTCATATGCACACATTTTTTAAAAAGTTGAATTTGTCGAACCTGAAATTTATTCAGCTTGAACCAAAGAAACATTTCTTGATTTTACTTTTTCGGGAAAAAATTTTGTCGTGAGTTAGGATTTTTGGGATTTCATATCTTTTTGCTATTTTGGAACGTTATAAACACCACGAAAAAAATGTTTCCCATGAATGAAAAAAAATAACATGTTTCTTTGGTTCAAGCTGACGCAATGTCAGGTTCGAATCAATCCAAAAACATGTTTTTGTAAATGTTCAGAAAATTTTAAATAAGGTTTTGGATGTCGACCCATAAATTGTTATCACTCAGCTTAAACGATTCGATTAATTTTTAGCATGTTTACTTCGCTTTACTGAAGAGTTTAGTTTTAAATCTACATTGAAAGTATTAATTATAGTAAGAACGAAATCACAAATCTTGGAAAGGAATATTTATAAGAACGATGTTAAACACATCAAAAGTTTGGATTGTAAAACTACAATAAAACATTTCTTTTAAAACTGTTATTGGATGCTATTATTTACTATGAATATTACTGTGATTCATACCGACGGCATTAGCTGCGTGGTGAATCTCTCGGTAAGAGACGCGAGTGTTTGAGCTATTTCGAATACGGATAGCATTTTATGGTATGAAACGTCAAATTTCTACTCGAGAGTCGGAAAAGCGGCCGAACTCGGGAGATAGTTTTGTGCGTTTGTCCTCTCCCCTAGCCAAAAATCCAGGCATTCTAAGCCCACCTTTCACTTTAGCAGCGAGGGTGACCCGTGTATAGACCTCTGTTTCACCGAAGTTTCTAAAATAAAGGCATAATACAACACGTTATACCGCAGTACAACGGAACTTACATGAAGCAGCCTAGTTCCAATAATAATAAAAAGGTGATTCATTTTATAAGGCAAAACAAATATTTCGTCAAATCTAAACGCACACACGTTCTGTTGGTGCCTTTTTATGCCGAAGTGAGATAAATCAACCTTTCGGATAACATTTAGCGATTCTCTATTGACATTAAGGAAGAATTACAAAATTTTCATCACAGGATGCTTCAAATTGATGGAATTTACAAGTTTAATCAGGCATTTTTTGCTTTTCATCACTATGTTGTAAAATATATAACCATTTTTTTAAAATAACTCCTAATTTTTCCTCAATATATTTGAAATATTCAATTAACTATTCTTTTTCCAGCTGGCTCACCTTATGGCATATTATTATCGAAAAATGTGAACAAAATAAAAGTGTAGTTACCAAATATCTCGAAAATATCCAACACATTGTTGGCGAACACCTGGTTGGTTACAAAACTGCGTGATTGCTTTCATTTTGTTTCTTTATTAATACAAATTGCAAATTTTCTGCACCATAACTTTGTATATCAACATTTCCAAATAAGTAATTTTACTTCATGATACAATTTTTTAATGATAAAATTTCCAAATAAGTAATATTATTTCATGACGAAATTTTTGTAAATAGTATTGATAAAAGAAAACATTTTAATTGTAAATTATTTTGTAATATTGGGAAATAATTCTGTTATTAAGATTTTGCTACCACATTATGATTTGTAAACTTTTTTACATTTTCGAAGAGATAAGTATTAAGAAATATTGCATTATAGATAAAACCATATTTTGAAGAATTTGAAAAAAACAAGAAGCTTTTTAATACTTTTGAAAGATTTGAGATTAAATTTTTTGCCAGATTTATAGGGAAACTTTTAATAGATCAGGTTTTATTAAACAAAAATTATTATCAGTTTTGAAGTTTTTAAAATGTGTCGAAAAAGAATCTGGAAGATATTAAGACAATTCTTTCAGTTTGCAGAATTTAAAAAAAATGTAGGAAAACTGAATTCTGATTTGTTTCAAGAGAATCCGAGAGAGAATAAAAAAAAATCTGGAGATTGTTGGGAAAATATTGAATTATTTTTTATTTTGAAACATTAATTTTGAGAAAATTCGAAAAGATTTCCAAATATTTAAAATGATTTCCTTCAAGTTTGAAACAGATTGAAGACGAGTTGAAAAAAAATTGTTCAAATCTTCACATTATTGAAGATTACAAATTTTTAGGAATAATTCTGGAAAGTTTAAGAGACATTTAGAAAAGTTTGAAGATTGAAAAATAATTATAAACTTGAGAAGATTAAAAAAAAAATTTAATAATATGTAGATGTTTGAAAACATTAAAAAACTTCAAATTATATTTATATATTTTTGGAAAAAGACAAACAATTTATCAAATTTTAAAGCTTATAATTTTTTTAATTTTCTAGTATAAAAAGTCGAATTTCTTCAAATTGTTCAAAGTTATGTCAGGAATACGATTCCGAACTGACCTCCATAATAAAAAAGTATAGAACCTTTAAAAAAATGTTGGTAAAAGGACGCTCATCATAAAAACACTGTTATTGTTATTATATGCTATAATAATATCACTGCTGCAATTTTTTAATGTTTGTGATACTATTGTTTGATTTCATTAAAAAACTGTTTTTCCAGCTGAAAGTGTGATTTTTGCTTACCTAAACTTTAACTTTGATTTTATCGAAATGAGGTTTTATGAATTCCCAACTGAGCTGTGTCCGTTAATCGACAAACTCGATGTTTTTTTTTTTTTTAATAATATTTTAGGACCTCTATTGGACGTCTCAAAGACATCCATTAGACATCCATTTGGAACGTCCACAATTATATCCTAAAAGACATCCATAAGACAAAAAATAGCCTGACATTAGACGTCCTACAGATGTCTTAATGTTGTCTTACTGCCAAATCGACGACATCCACATTGACGTTCATGGACTTTTGTGGACGTTTTAACAACATCTTTTGGACGGCGCGGTGCCCGCTGGGGTAGCAATACAGATAGCGAAAGAGTTGGAATTCCAAAAAGAGCTCGAAGATTTGTTTGATATCTCGCTTCAGACTGCTCTTGAAGAAATGAATGACGGTGAAGATAAAGAGTAAAAAGGAAAGGACGCAAGGGTTATTTGATGGATGTTGTCGATACAGCTTCTGAAGAAGATCAAAATCAA
>CAKNXH010055539.1:0-26877 GCA_932178445.1 Andricus quercusramuli
TTTATTTCAACTTGTTAGTTTTGTCATGTACTAAAAATGTTAGTACTGCGTTTGAACCGCATCTAAATTGTTTTCTATATGAATAATCGCTTGAAAAGTGATAAAATGTTAAATCAACAAAAAAGTTTTCATAGATACTAGAATGTTTTAAAGATCGTTTTATCTTTTGTACTTTTACGGATTGAATTACCACACTCACGAGATCTCGTAATTTTAATTATAAGGATAAATAATAGACTGTTTATTCAAATGTTCTTATTAAAATTGTGTTCGCCTTTTCAAAAAGGCCCGGTTCAATTTTGAAAAATAAAAGGTAAATAATTTTCATTTTGTGTCAATTTGATTATTTATTTTGACTGTCATGAAAAGGGTACAGTTTGTACAATTATCGATCAAGTAATTTTTAAATAAAAAATTACATTCATCAATACCTGAAAAACTGGACTCTTTTCTGATATCCTCAATAGTGTTAATTAATTTAATTTTAACCTTCATTATACTCGCACTCATAGGTTGCATTATGCCCGCATGCGTGAGGATCCCATGACGTGCGACGCATATGCGGGTCAATTGAGGACGCATATGTGTCATTGCATGAGCGCACGCCGTGCGGGTAATCCGCACGCGTGCCTTCAGCATGCGCGCACCATGAGGAGAAATTGTTATCTGGGATATGTAAGTAAAAAGATAAACATGTTTGAAAATAATCAAGTTTATTCAGAAAACACTTATTATTAATATAAAAAATACTTATAAACTAGACTTTTCTATCCAACTATTGTGAGAATCGTCAAAACCTAGCCATTTTACAAACTGCTTATTTCCACGTTTTTCAGTACTTTTTCCACAAGATAAATGTCTGGATTTCTAACTTCGCCAAGTTCTTGTTCGTAAAAACTAGCTGCAATAGCTCTATTTTCATAATCTTTAAGCATAAACGTCAGTGGTTCCGTATTCTTAACATGACTTATGGTAAATATTTCAGTGGTCCAATTCGGTGTGTAGCTTTTCTCAAAAACATGATTAAATTTACGTATACGTACTTTATCTCCAACTTTAAATTTAGCTTCTTTAACTGCTTGTTTCACATTAAAATTTCTGTACACACCAAACAAAATTTTTTTCTCATTTTGCTTATTAACATGTTTTGGTATCATTCTAATAGTCTGGTGTTTGGTATCGTTGTAAGGCAAAATTGAATCTTTCAAAATATCTATCCACTTATAATTACCCAGCAAGCTAAATTGCATCCACATTTTATTCTTTAAGGTACGATCAAATCGCTCGCAAATTGATGCTTTCACATTACTAAATGTCGAGTACAAATTTATTGTATATTGCTTCATACGATTTTCAAAATGTGAGTTGTAAAATTCTTTACCTCTATCAAAATATATACATTTTTTGGTACGCGCCCTTTATCAAGTACAGATTCCATGGCCTTCCTTTGTTTCTTCTCTCATATGGCTGAATTTTAACAGGATTAGCTTGCCAGGTCTCATCAATGCCACGGATGTCAAAATGCCGACGCTGGTAATTTCTTCTAGCTGGCATATGCAGGTCCTTCAGCAACTGCTGCTTCTCAACGTCCATTTTTGAGTGCATTCAGTCTAGTGTCTACTTGACTAATGAGCTATGAATTTCGATACACCAGTTTCTGAATTGATTCAACAACAATTTTCACATTTTTAAAAAGTTTATCTCGGGAATTTTCCAAAGCCTCAATCATTATATTATTGTTGACTGCTTCAGTTCGCAAGGAAGTAACGTCCGAATACATCGATGCTCATCTTGCAAATAATGAAAATCTTGACAAAACACTCATTGATATATAATTCCAGCTTCTCGTAGTTCCTCAATAATTGACATAATTTCGATTGTTTGACTTGGATTTCCATCTGCTTGAGATGCTAGCAGTAAACGTAATTTATCCACTAATTCATTTGGATCATCCCAATAAATGCAGTCTAATTTATTATCCTCTGTGCTAATCTTATATTTTTGAATTAAACCCTTACCTAATGAAAAACGCTTCTTATTTTGTTTATTAGTTTTTGAGGGTGATGATACATTTATTGCTTTTGCTATGAAATTTAAAAACTTCAAAGTTCTATTATCACGAAATGCCCCACCAACTTTATAAAATTATTTATGTGCATTTGTTGAAATTATGATTTTTTTATAATTTTCAAAATCATCTAAGCTTATAGAATTTTCTGCTGGATCCTTTTTAAACAAAAGTTCCAACAAGCCTTCAGTTGTTGGATTTTTGCTTTCATCCAAAATAATATGGTTCGGTTCAAAACTCATTAGTGAATCATCAATCATTCATCTATTGTTGGTTAATTTTCGTACACCAAATGTAACATCTAGATCCTTTTTTCTTTTTTCTAACATTTCAATATAATCTTTCACAATACTATTCCATGAAGTGGTACCTATTGTTCCTTCAGGAACTCCTGATGTTTTTGAATCTGTATCCACATCTGATTCAAATGAAGTATCAGCATCATCTTCCAGCTGCGAATCTCCTTCAGATTTACTCTTTACTTCATTTTTGACTTTATTCATGACTTCATCTTCAACTGGATCAATTCTTCCAACAGTTTCAAAACCATTGACTATTTTCTCAAGCGGTGTAACGATTAGCCTAAGGGTATCATTTAATATCTGCCCAACTGCTTCTTTACCCAACTTTAGTCATCTATGCTTTCGTCGATTCGCTTCACTAGTTTTAGCAATTTTACGCAAAGTACTTTTTTCCTTATGAAAGCCCTCCTCACGTGTAGACATGTTAATGCCACAGTGTTCAAAGTGCGACTGCCTCTATGTAACCATTACATACATATACATTTATTGCTTTTCCAGATTAAAGAAACAGTCAAAACCTTCTCTATATTTGCCTTGATTTAGATTTCTGTCCTTATCAATTACAACAAATCCATGCGTATCATCACACCAGCAAGCTAAGCATATTTCTTTAAATTGCGAATAAGGCATGTCAGTATTAACATGATCATCATATATATGCTTCAGATTCATCTCATCTTGTTTTAACAATACAAGCAAATTAACATTATCACGTATAAGATGTTTAGGAATACGAGCATATGTCTGGCTCAGATGGAAACAGTCAACATCCTTGTGCCTCCCCATTGAAAAAATCCTTTTATATTATCTTGCTTTTCACAAGCTACATTATCAAATACAAACACTTAATTAGAATTAGCTTCGCTTCACTGTTAGAAATGTTCGGAAAATTCCGAAAAATTTAAGATACTAAAGTAACTGAAATATACGAGATTAGGTTGCTAAAAACGGAACTCAGTAACTTTTATAGTAAAATTTCTAAATTTCTATTAAACTTCATAATCGGTTTCTAAAAATTACAAATAGTTTCTTAAAATTCCTAAATGGCAACAGAAATATAAGTTATCGTAACCAAAAGAAGTGCGCAGTTGCATGCGCACTCGTTGCTTTCCGATCGTGTGGCAATGAAGTGCAAAATGACGTGGAAATTCAATATTGAAGAGGATTTGATCGATTTGATCCAGGTTTCAATTGGATGGTGAGTCCGGTATTCAAGTCAAATGATGCCCTCCTGGCTAGATAAGTTAAGTCTGTACCCAGGAAACAAGAAACGATTGACCAAGTTTCAATCGTATTTCAGGTCGTATGAAATGTGTATCTTAAACTGGAATGGCAGATTGCTGACGATAGGTTAGAAGTGCCAATGAATCGGAGAAGTGGTTATTTTACGATTCACCAAAAATATTTCGTTATCGATTGAAAAACGACAGCTAATCGTAATAATACCTTTTAAAAATGTCTCCTAAAATTATTTTATTAGAATTTGAAGACAAAACGTTCGTTTGTAAGCCTCTAATGTCAGAATTTGGTTAATGGTGCATGACTCTTTGTGACTTACTGAAAATGAAATATTAAGTATTTTTGATCTTACAACTGTATTACGTTTATTTACCTACACTGTAAAAAAAGTTGGTGTAATTTTACATCTTACCATGATGGAAATTATTCGATCTGCGTGCGACGATGTAAGTTTGCACACTTTTGTAAAAAAAAATGCAGGACGTAAATTTCCTGGACCACATTTCGATTTTGAGGTTATGTTCGTGAGGCTATACATTTTTAAACACTCTAGCAGGATAAATAAAGCGCATATCACATTTCATAGGTATCGTTTTGAATGAAAAAGACCTTTTTTTATCCACATAGAACTCATCCCTATTAGAGCAATATTAGAGGCTCTGAGACGTAATTTTATGATAAAGTCCAACGCGTCATCTCTTTCTGTCAGTTTGTCGATGGATTGTCGATTTAGGTCCTGTTTGTAATTTTCAGGATGCCAAGCCGTAACAATGCTACCCATGTGTGAAATTATGCTAGATACTGCAATTGTACCAAAAAAAGTGTTAAATTTAAATTTATTCACTGACGTAAATTTACTACGTGCCACGCTGATCGAATAATTTCCATCGTTAGACATAGTAATTTTACATTTATTTCATACTGTTCCATGGGATGAAATGGGAGTAGATCGTGAATTTCGGATCAACTTTGGTAAATTTACCAGGTTATACGTTTTAATTTAAAATACACTGCTCGTGAAATCAAAATCTAATTGTAAATATCACCAAAGATTTTTTACAGTGTATGTTCAAAAAAATACCCATTCACAAATTTAACTTTTTTTAAAGACAATTTCCGCCTTTTATATAATTAAAGTGGTTTCTTAATTTTTTAATTGAAAAATTTGCACAAATGTAAACTACAGTGTACCAGAGATTTATACTTTGTTTTAATCACAAATATTTTATTCTCAGAGTTTTTTTTAATTTATCGAAAAATTTACTATTTAAATAAACTTGCATTTCACTTACATATGTATGTATATTTTATTGCAATTTCAATATTTATATTTAATTATTTAAATATTTATTTTATTTTAATATTTTATTTAAATATTTATAAAATAGGTTTCTTATGATGGATATTGTTGAATCTTTAAAATCCAATTCATTTAAGTTCCTTAACCTAATTACTAATAATGAGAAGGGTGGTATACTACATCCGGACGTAACATCCCCCTCCTTAAAATGGAAATTGCGCTGAAGGCGAATTTTCATTCCGGCGAGCGTGGCAGGGACTGATGCGTGAGGCGGGGAAGAATACAAGTCCGATGTAGTCACGGTGGTCAGGAAGGACGAATAGGTATCCCAAAAATGGCAATAAAATCCGTTTACGGGATGATATTCGGGCACGAATATGCATAAAAAATACGTTCGAATTGAAATTCTAGCTGATCCTGTTTTCGAGATATCGTCAAATTACGTATTTTAGCTATTTCATCAATGGAACGTAATGAACTGTACCTTAAGTATGCATTTAAATGCTTATATAATTGTTATTTGTATACTAGCCCTAGAAAAACTATATGGGGTTATACTATCCTCTAAGCACTATATGGGGTGATACAGAACCCCAAACTAGTACCGTGGCACAGTGCTTTTTATTTGTAGCAAAACAACTTTAATATAGTAAATTTTCTTCGATTTTTATGAAAAAAACAATGGTAATAATTATGTTCTGTTTATTTAAAAAAAATTTCAAATAACTAGTTCAAACAAAAAAAAACCATAAAAATTCCGCAAAATTGACTTTTTTATAATAAATAACTTAATTTCTCAACAATATTACCGATTTAAAAAAATCAAACGGGATTCAAAAGAAGAATAGTCACGCTTTAAAGTTATATAAGCCGCTTTTTCTCTTTTCTTAAAAAAACATAATTATGCCAACATATGAAGTAGAGAGAACTAGAGGAATATGATAAATGGCAAAAATGTTTACAAAATAACAATAAAATTAATTATTAAAATTAAGATTTATTATAAATGACTCAAAATGATACAAAAATTAAAAAATGAGGAAATAATGCCTTACATAGGTTAATTTATTGTTCAGCGGAGCAATTAGAGCACAGAACGACCCTGTGCTCCTCACAAGCTGGATGATGACACCGTTCACAATACTAGGTGGGGTGAAAAGTTACCTCCTTGGGAATGAAATTTCTTTTTTAATGTTTTTTCATTTTATTCAATGTAGTCCCCTATCAGCTCGATACACTTATTCCAGCGATTTTCCAACTTCTTGATCCCGTCCGAAAAGTGATTTTCCGAAAGGTCTGCAAAATACTCCACCGCGGCGTCGATGATTTCCTCGCGTGAGCTGAATTTTTTATTGATGAGCCATCTTTTGAGGTTTGGGAAGAGATAATAGTCTGAGGGAGCCAAATCGGGCGAATACGGTGGATGCGGAAGCAATTGGAGCCCTAAAATATCCAACTGAAACAGTTATACTATCAGGTGCTAAAGCTTTAAATGACCCTCGAAATTCAGAAATTTACCATACCTCATTTTTTGCAATTTTTATTTTCTTTCAATTTTTACACTTCGTTTTTTCAAATTGATGCTTAAAATATTTAATTGAACCGCTTTAACAAAAAAACTAAAATTCACTTACCAAAACAATTCTCGTACTCGAAAGTCTATGTGGGGTTACGCGTCACTCCAAGCGATATTCATGGACGCGCATAACTCACAAAACACACTACTGACCTCACTCACTGACAAAAATCGACTGACGTATAGATGAAGTGAATTATGGTTAGGGTCCCGCACCTAACCATAGCTGTCCACAGTCAGAAACGCACTTCAAAATTTGAATGGGGTGCCGTATAACCCCGTATAGTCCTTCCAGGGCTAGGTATGTGTAGAATAGATAAATATATGTATCAATATATATATATATATATATGCCGATCATCCTAGAGTTCGGGGTGCTGAAAATAATTTAGATGGAAACACGACGACGAACCGGCGAAACGCCCACATTCAGTGGACGGATCAACTTAAGAATGACGTGCTAGACTGCTACGATGCCAGTATTATCCCTGTTCGCGGAGGCTTTATGGCGCGTATGCATACTCTGTGGTGCCAGAAACACCCAGAGCTTCAATACGTTTCGCATCAGTCTTTGCGAAATCAAGCCGACTACCTCCGGAAAAATGGATATGTACGCGGAGCTCTTCCTCAACCGCTGCTTGAACAAGCTGCAGACGAAGATGAAACGACATTAAAGCTAAACGCAGAAAGCAGGCACCTTCTGGAAGATGATCGCAATTTCAGTACAAGGAGGAACATCAACATGCAAGTTCCTCTTAAGCCCCAAGATCTGGCTGAAATGGATGCCTCCCTTCGTGTAGATATCTCGCAAGAGTCCGACCTCTGGACCATCAATTGCTCAGTTTATGGTGCTGCGAGAGCTTTGGCTGATTCAAATCGAAGGCTGAAACCGGCGATGGATCAGAAGACCAGAAGACGCTTGCATCAACTGAACAAGAAACTTGGATGGGCATGACAGAACGCGTCCCGTGTTCAATGTGTGATTGACTACATAACATCTGGTAGACCGTTCACGGAAAGGGTTCGAAAGTTCGCCCAAGAACTAAGGACCTTGAATCACACACTGAACAAGTCAAAGCTGCTGACAATCAAGCAGCATATTGTTGACAAAATCTGACGCAAGGAGGAGGATACAGAAGAGGGAGAGATGGAACAGGGAGAATCAACAGTTTCTTGCTGACCCATCACGCCTCTTCAGTGATCCCCCTGTTTTTGTAAAAAATCCACCCAAGCCCAAGGAGGTAGAGACTTTTTGGAGAGAGGTGTACAAGATCCCGAAAACACTAGAGTTGAAAGAAGATACTGACAATATCATCCGCTTCAAGGAGTTTTGCGACAGCCTCATAAAATCTGAGGAGGAGTGCCCATCAGTCACTGCCGAAGAGGTGAAAAAAGCACTTAGAGGCACGAAGAACTTTTCCGGTGCTGGATCAGATTGTATTAAGAACTTTTGGTGGAAGAAGTTAACTTCTATACACCAACATTTGGCCCGCATATTCACCTCATATTTAAAGTCGGAGACGCCCATTCCGCAGTGGCTGGTGTTAGGACGCACTATACTCCTACCGAAAAAAGTATAGTGCGTCCTAACACCAGCCACTGCGGAATGGGCCAGACCAGAGAATTACAGGACAATAACTTGTTTAAACACACTGTATAAGATCTTTACAGCTGTCCTAAACAACAGGATCGTTCGACGAATTGAGCCTGTATGGCGAGAGATGTACGAAAAACGAGGCTCGAAAAAAGGTGTAGCAGGCTGTCGAGAGAACCTGCTAATTGACAGGTGTGTCTGTAAAGATGCTGTCGCCCATCAGCGCGTCCTGTCAATGGCCTGGATTGACTACCGGAAAGCTTTCGATTCAACCTCTCATAGACTTATCATCTGTCTGTTGGAAAGCTTGAGGGTACACCCACACATATTCTATTGCATAGAGAGACTGATGCCTCTTTGGAAAACTAGATTTACCATCTCGTCTAGGAATCATCGTCTGACGACGAACAAGGTCACCTTCCAGAGGGGCGTCTTTCAAGGGGATAGTATGAGCCCTTTGCTTTTTTGCATCACACTTCTGCCTCTATCTCTCGCACTACGAAATTCTCCTGGATACCTCTGTGGCGACACTAATCAGCGTGAGCATAAGGTCACTCATGTATTTTATATGGATGACCTGAAGATCTATGCCGCTGGTAAAAGCAAACTTCAAACTGCTATAAATATCGTCAAGAACTACACAGGAGAGATTGGGATGGACTTTGGTTTGGACGAGTGTGCCAAAATTCATTTGAAGAAAGGAAAGATTACTGGCGTTCCCAAGGACCCTGAGCTTGTAGATTTAAGTGTTATTAGACATCTTAACACTGGAGAGACCTATACATACCTGGGCGTGCTTCAAAGCCGCATTCAGGACGTAACATCAGTGAAGGAGTCTCTCCGAAGCAGATATAAGCATTTTCTTAGACAGATTTGGTCTTCCAATCTGTCGGCGTTGAACAAGGTATCTGCGACTAACATGTTTGCCGTCCCGGTTCTACTCTACTCGTTTGGGGTGGTTCAATGGACGAAGAACGAGCTTAAGGCCCTTTATGTCACCACGCGTAAGATCATGCATATGCATAAAAGCTTGCATATCAATTCGTCAGTTCCGCGATTATACATTTCACGCCGTCAAGGCGGACGCGGACTTCTGAATCTCCAATGTCTTCATAACCGAATTGTTTTAAGTACAGCTTACATAGTTGCGAATGGCAGAGATCCTCTCCTAAAGATGGTCAGAAACCACGAGATGATTGGCGAAGGAGCGTTCCTTTACAAAGCCGCGGAGCAAGCTGCCGAGGCCCTTGGCCTGAATTTCAACATCAGAAGTAAGGAAAGTGCATTACTCCATCTAGATGCTTCACATCTAAAAGCCGAAGTAAAGAAAGCAGAGGTTAGAAAATTTCACCAAGAGCTACTCGACAAGCATATGCACGGAAACTTTCACAGAAATGTAGAAAAACAGTCCTTGTCGAAGGAGCAAACTTTTGCTTTCCTCAAATCATCAGGGCTCAATTCAGGTACAGAGGGCTTCATTTTCGCATGCCAGGACGGTGTAATCGCCACCTTAGCATACCGCGCCCGCATTTTATGTCAAGAAGTTCCCAGTGATAGGTGCAGAGCGTGACATGCACACGTTGAGTACCTAGAACACATACTATCGGGGTGTCCGACCCACGCAGGAGCAACGTATATCTATAGACATAATGCGGCCCTAAGAGTACTCTATTACCACCTTTGTCGCTCTTACGATGTTGGTCGCGACTCTGCCCTGCCGAGCGCTCCAAGCGATATAGAGTCAATTGTCCGAAACGAGAAGTGCCAGATTTTCTGGAACTACGATTTTCGGGCAGCAGTCTCCGTTGCGCACTCGAGGCTTGACATTGTTCTCCAAGACATCGAGAAACAAACGATATTCGTGATCGAATTCTCGGCTCCGTCCGAATACAACATCACTGCAAAGGAGAAAGAAAAAGAGGAGAGGTATCAAGACCTTAAAAGAGAGCTGCAACGACTGTACCCAAAACATTCGGTACGAGTAATTGTCCTTGTGATAGGTGCTCTCGGAGGTGCTAAATTAGCACTGGTTCGTAACCTTAAAGCCATACCCGCGTTCCAAAAATATGCCCAGGTACTTGCGAGATGGATGCAGAAAGCTGTCATCCTTGGGTCCCCGGGTAAAAAAATTTTGGTATGGGATTGATCTAGGAAAACATCTGTGAAATCGTATGGGAGTGATCTCTCAGATAGTATAGTAAAAGTATGCCATTTGAGACGATCCCATACTTCATGTATATTTGAATGAAGTATAGTGGATGTATAGCTCAAATATATCTAAAGTATAACAATGTATAGTTGAAGTATAGGGGAAGTATTTTGAAAGTATATCTGAGAAGTATAGCTGCAGTATAGATAATGTATAGCTGATGTTCAGTCAAAGTATAGCTGATGTATATCTTTTAAGTATAGCTCAAGTATGTACTTCATGTCTAAAGTATAGAAAAAGTATGGCTACAGTAGGTACAGCCAAATCGTTACTGATGATAGATAATCAGTTATCTGAAATACATGAAAATAGAGATCCAGAATCATGATTTTCATAATTTCAAAGGATATTGTTTAAAAATTCTAAAATAAGTAAAATGCTATTAATATTATGTTTATAAGATTCAAAGATTCTGGATCTCTTACCAATATATATGACATAAGAGTCATATAAGTAGTCCGTTATATATCCGTTGAATATTGTATATCCTCACGAACAATATTCAAAATATAGTTGACTTGCGAAATCAATTTCAATCGCGAACTTTTGAAATTTTTAGACGAGCTGTCATTCATGATACATTGTGTTTTATCACGTTGCTAGGATATCTTGAAGAACAAATGAGTGCAATTCTATGTCCGATACTTCTGCCATACTTAAGTATAAATGAAGTATAATCTGTACTTCAGCTATACTTAAGTATAGATGAAGTATATCCTATACTTCAGCTATACTTAAGTATAGAAGAAGTATATCCCATACTTCAGCTATACTTTAGCTATACTTTAGATATACTTCAGCCATACATCAGCTATACTTTAGATATACTTTATCTATACTATTTCAATATACTTGAAGTATGGGATCGTCTCATTTACCATACATTTTTTATACTTTGGGAAGTCAATGATTGATCACTCCCATACTTATGATTTTTACTCGGGTCGCTTCGTGTCCTCAAGACACACGAGGGTATCGCTGGCCTGTTGTTGTGATTTCGTCGTGCCCTGCTGATGGGGTTATGAATTCGGAAGTAAACAAAGAATTGGAAGAGAATAAATTATTCTCAATCACAGACTTTAAGAAAGAAAATCCAACAAAAGGAGAAGTGGTAGTTTTCTCCAGGGGTGGCAGATATATATTTAGTTTGGTGATAAAAGCTGAACAGGATGAAGTCTTGTTACATTCTCATTCCAATGAGAAGGTATTGGTTTTATGTAAAATTTGACTTGGTCGGTTTTTATCAAATCTCCACGTTTTGAGACCCCCTGAGCTAGAAAAAAAGGTTTTTAGTGAGGTGTCAATCTGTCTGTAGTCTGTCTGTCTGTAGGCACGATAACTTTCGAAAAAATAATCAGATTGGGTTGTGCTTTGGCACACTTTTTTAGGGCCTGAAAAAAAAGAACAAGTTCGTCAACCAACTACTTTTGTTCAAAATTCAAAAAGTGAGAGAATTTTGAAAATTTTTTAGAGCATTTTTTTCAAAATTCAAAAATTGTATGTACGGCTATTCATAGTAATCCAAAACTTGAATAATTCATTTCAATGACTTTTTCGGATGAAAAAAAATTACCGGAGTTACAGCAATTTCAAAATTACAAAAAACCGACGTAAATGAACATTTTATGCCGAAAAACGCACGATATGAAAAAAAGTCAGGAGGGGAAGAATGTTTTTTTTTGAACACCCTACAATATTTTCGTAACAACTTTTTGAATTTTTTGAAAAATCAAAAATCCAAATTTTGATCACACCAAAAAATAATGAA
Source organism: Andricus quercusramuli (assembly GCA_932178445.1). Taxonomy (NCBI): domain Eukaryota; kingdom Metazoa; phylum Arthropoda; class Insecta; order Hymenoptera; family Cynipidae; genus Andricus; species Andricus quercusramuli. The sequence continues at coordinate 12,057 of CAKNXH010055539.1, forward strand.
AAATCAATCGTTTCATTTTGCTGTCAAACTATGCAAGATACGACCAAAGATGAGTGGAACAAAATTATGCACCCAAAAAAAGATCTCAAAATTGGTTATTATTCACTTTTTGATACGATGCGTAGTTTTTGTTTTATTCCTAAAAGACAGCATTGGAAATAGTAAATTTAAATTTTTAGACGAATAACGCAAGCTACGAGAAAAATGACAGAGACAAAATTTGTTCATCCAAACAAGAGGTACAAATTTGTTATAAATTATGTCCTGATAAGGTGCACAGAACCGAGCGTGGAACGCAAGGTTCAAATGATTTCCAAATCACATATCGAGCGTGAAGCGCGAGTGTCTGGATGAGAATGTGTTCCTTAAGGTCAATAGAACCTTGAGTAAATAAAGTTCCATTTCATTCTAAAATAAAAACAAATTTAACAATTACTTCACATGTAGAGGTTTTCAATAATTTTATAATATTTGCGAGTAAACTTTTTCTTTCCATCAAGGTCGAGCACGAAGTTAAAAAATCTAGAGAAACCGAGCGTAAAGCGTGATGTAAATACGTCCGAGCGCGTAGCGCGAGGTGAGTACATGATCAAGCACGAGATCCAACAGTCGCGCGCCCCAGGCGCGCGATGAGAATGTGTATCATCGATACAAAAAATGTTGTTGATATCATCCACATATAATTATGTACTCCATATATTTAAAAAATATTTTCTGACTTCGGAATGTGAGGAGAGGAGATGTTATCCTGAGGAGGCTGCATGTCATGGAGCGAAAGCTTGATAGCTTAAAGAAATTAGAAGATCAGTAAATCAAAACTATATACACCATCTTGAATAAATATATGTATGTTCAACACCTTTGTGTATTTTATCGAATTTTGTGCAATCTATATTGAAGGTCCAAATTAGGATTGCTTAAAAGGAAATTGGGGTTGGAATCGTTATTGTTTTATTTTGGATCATGGAAATCAAAATGGGCTCATAAAAAAGATAAGCAGGAGGGATAGTGTGACGTCCCCCTCCTTAGGGTTGAATTAGCTCTCTGACTCAAGAGTGTTGTCAAACGTTGGAGAAGGTGGTATCCGAACAGCAGTTGATGGTATATATATATATCGATTTCCCTCATTCAAGCAATGGTTCCTTTTGATTCGCTGCCCCTTATCTCGAATTCGTAATCGATCGCTTCCAACTGCCAACGGAGAATGCGTGGTGACACATTGCTAATATTGCGTAAATAGGCCTAGAATTCTTGATGTTTCGTTACCATCGTGAATTTTTGGCCGTGAAGATAACGGTTGAAATGTTTGGTAAAATATATGAATGCCAAACACTTCTTCTCCATGGCAGAGTATTTGAATTCCGATGGACTAAGAATACGAGACGCACGCGCTTTTATCAGGTATTCACCCAGGGATGAATCGAATCCCGTTCTCAGTACTGCACTCATAGTGTTTCCAACAGAGCTGATAGTTAAAAAGAAAGGTCTTTCAAATGTGGAACGCATTGCTGAGAAAAAGGGAATATAAACTCTAGGAAAATACCTGAAAACAAAGAAGAATATTACACAGAATTCTCCGAGTCGGAACTTCTTTCGTAATAGAACTTTAATTTATCTAAATGCTTTCGGACTCTTCCTCTCCTCTCGTTTTCTAAGATAGCCGTGTTTCTGTCCAAAATTTCGATTATCGTATAAGGATCGTCATAGTAGTCTTGTAACGGTGTCTGTCATAGAGCTCTTTGGAGCGCTCTTTCGCCTGAATAAGGTTGTTACCCGCGCGCTCGCGGATATCCCCAAGATGCGTCACGAGTTCCTGAAGATATCGTCCGCACGTTAGCAGTTCGTCAGTAGCGGGGAAGGAGAAGGGGATTCGTGCTGATTTGCCATAAGCGAGCTGGTACGGTGTGAATTTCGTAGCCTCGTGGACTGAGGTGTTGTATGACAACATGGCAAAAGGGATCAACCGATCCCAATCCTCGTAATCTTCCACGTAGAGTTTCAAATAGTCGATGAGCACCTGGTGGGGACCCATTACTCTGTGGTTGGTAACCTGATGTTGTCACGTATTTAATTCGGAAAATAATGGCCAAATTACGGAGAATATAATTCTCAAACTCCTTGACTCGGTCGGTGAGGACTGCGCGCGGGCATCCGAACGCAGCAATGAGTCTCCGCGCGAAAACGTTGGCCACTGTTGAAGCTTGCTTATTTGGGATCGGTTCAGCGATGCAAAACTTTGTGAGATTGTCCTGCATGGTGAGAACGTACTGGTTTCCGTCTGGTCGATGGAAACTTTTTCGAACGCGTCGGCCGGAGTGTCGGTGATTATCATAGGCTGGCGCGTTTTAATGCGTACCAGCTTCTTTTTTTGACAGCTGTGGCATGTTCTGACAAAGTTTGCACATCTCTTTTCATGTCAGGCCACAAGAATCGATCGGGAATCCGACGGTAAGTTTTAGTTACCCCCTTATGCCCGTCGATTAGGCTGTCGTGATATTTACGGATTATACTCTTCCTCTGCTTAGGCGGAGGGATCTGTACCTCACCGGAACAAAGAGTGAACTTGAAATCACAGTCCGCGAATACTGCACGTGGAGTATTTTTTAGGGTATTAACTAGGAGTCTATCTGGGGTGTTTCTGGGGTGGGGTGATCGTAACAATTTTCGGGAATAATAACGCTAAAGATGATCGTTTTCCCAACCTTTGCAACCATAACTTGACCCTTTTTAGGATTTTGCTCGCGAATTAAATCCGGATTCAAGTAGTCAAGGGCCCGTAAGGTCTGAATAACATTCGTCGATACGACGCAATCTGCAGGGATGAAATGGACAAAATTGTCCCTCCCCATGGTCAGAGAGTCTGGCGTAGTCTCGATGAAGAGAGACGATCGTTTCGTACAACCCGATAGCTTTTGGTTGTTTAGCGTGTTTAACGCGAAACGGGAGTTCTTCGGTAGGTTGCGACACTGGGCGGATCAAAGGTCATTGTATCAACCACATCTGTTGCGGAAATGATGGTTTCGTCCAGTTCACACAGCGTTTCGTCACTTGAATCTGTGTCTGATGGGTCGGGCATTGGTGGCAGAGCAACCACCGGTGATTGAGAGACAATAGGCGCCTCACGGTTTCGGCTGACTAAACCGGGGTTACCTACTTCTTTCAGGGAATTCGATTTGTCGTGATTCTGAGGGTTGCTGTGTGTCGGCCCACTGGATTCGGAGAAAAGTGATTCGAGGTTCAAGTCACTTTGCGACGGAAGATATTCACTACGGTTTTCGAATCTTACTAGGCGTTTTCGATTCTTCTAGCGACCGACTCTACGCATTGTCACGTCGCAAAAATCGGTTTCGTCCTTAGAAGAGTATGACAAACCTAAAGGATCTACCGATTCCGTGATTGACGGTCCCAGAGTTGGTTTACGCTTCATGAATCGTAAGGCCTCTCGACGCGCTTTTACTCGGCCTCCAATTCCAGCAGTCTCGTTATTAGCAATCTGAGTTGGAGGAAAGGATGTTACGAGGAGTATTTTGCGTGGTCTGCCATGCCCCCTTCTAATTGTCGCTGGGAAAGTCATAGCAGTTGGACTAGACTCGGGCGGATTTCTCGAGAGCGCGTCTGCAATCATATTAATTTTTCCAGGGCGGTACTTAATCTCATATTCATAATCCATTAGCTTCATCTGCCAACGGAGAAGGCGTGATGACGTATCACGTCATCCAAAACCAACGCTTGATGGTCGGTTACCACCGTGAACTTTCGGCCGTATAAATAGTGTCGGAAATGTTTGGTAAAAAAAACGACAGCCAAACACTCTTTTTCCGAAGCAGAATAGTTGACTTCCGCTGAATTAAGAACACGAGACGTGAAAGCTATTGACAGATCTTCGCCTAACTTCCCTTAACTCAGCACGGCGCCAATAGCGAGATTAGACGCATCTGTGGTTAAAATAAACGGCTCATCGAACTTAGGGCATTGCAAAATCGGCTCGTGACAGAGGCTGTCGCGAAGGTCCTCAAAACACGCTTGTTGTTCTGCCTTCCATTCAAAGGAACGATTCTTTTTGAGGAGTTCCGTCAACGGCTTTGCTCTTGAGGCCATGTTTGGAATGAACCTGCGGTAATAGCCAATTAGTCCCAAGAATTCTTTAATGTACTTAGGGCTCCTTGGCACTGGGAAATTTTTTACAGCTTCGATTTTTTGGGGAGAACTTTTTTTGGGGACTATTTCTGAGACAACATGTCCCAGATAAGCAACTTCTGTGGCAAGAAACATACATTTCTCGGGTTGCAGACGTAATCCTGCTTTCCAAAGACGCGTAAAAAGACGGTAAATTTTTTGATCGTGTTCGTCTAAGGTAGACGCATAAACGACAATATCGTCTACATAAACGAATAAGTCCGTCCCCTGTAGTCCGGTCAAAACACGATCCATCAACCTTTGGAAGGTAGCTGGAGCGCCCTTCAGACCGAACGGCATACGATGAAATTCGTAATGCCCATTATCAGTGGAGAAAGCAGTTTTCAGCTTGTCGTCCGGATTCAACGGTATTTGGTGAAAACCGGAAGTCAAGTGAAATACTGAAAAATACTTTGCTCCTCCGAGATGGTCCAAAATTTAATTGATGTTGGGGAGGGGGTATGCGTCACCTACAGTCTTCTCGTTTAGTGCCCGAAAATCTATGACGAGGCGCTAATGCTTATTCCCTTGATCATCCGCCTTTTTTGGAACGATCCATAGAGGCGAGTTGTAGAGAGACTTTGATGAACCGATAATTCCGTTTTCTCTTAGTTTTTCTATTTGTTTCCGGACTTCAGGTTTATGCACTGGCGGGTACCGATGTTGTTTAGAAAAAACAGGTAAATTGTCGGTGGTAGAAATGCTGTGTTGCGCAATATCGATTCCGAGGAGGCCATCTCCCTCTAACGAACAAAGAAAGGGGAACGCTCCGATGTAATTTTTAGCGCGCTGTCGTTGATGTGGTCCCAATGAATGGACTTTCCTTTTTTCGCAAATTTTCGCGACTCTTTCCTCGACAGAGGGAGCTGACCCTTGACCGTCCCGAAGAATAGTGTCTAACCCGTCAGACTCCTCGTCGTACACATCGTAAGGAGTTAAATTCTGAGAAGGAATCTGAATGCTGACACCTTTTCCGGTGCAATTTATCGCCAACGCGTAGCAATGCCCATACCTGACAGAGACTGCTGCGTTGCTGATAAATACACCTTCGGGGGTATCTACTAAGGGCAAGTACCCCTCTTCAGTGCTTGAGTCCACTACGCGGATAGGGATCACCTGACGAGGGCGTGTTTTTATTTTAAGAATCGGGGTATTAATATGCTGGATTGATGGTGCTTCTTGAACGGAAGTTGCTGGTAGGGCCTGATAGGGTCGCGATCGATTACGAGTGTGTCGTGATGGAATTTCACCTCTTAGAAATTCTAGACCGAGGATTCCATCACCCACGAAGGGTAGAGGGTCCTGGAAAACATAGAATTTGGATACTGTGTTCAGTATGTTTATATAGGCTGCGCCAATGCTCACCGTGCAACCTGATGTTATTCCGATTTCTCCTATTCTATCGCAAGTGTGAATATCTGTATTTGGATTGAGTGCAGCTAATTCAATTATATTAATTTGTTAATCGGCGTCTATTAAAAAACGGCCCTGACCTTTTTGAGTTGTGGAGCTTCGTGAAAGTGCTTGAAAGGTCGACGCTTTTAAGATTGTCATCGCCGGTGGTTGTTGGGGAGTTTCCTGCTTGGCGCTCGTCGCTGTATTCACGTGGCGAGCGCTCCACGAGTTTAAATCGCCCGCGGATTGTCCGGTTGATGCAGCAGCATGGGTCGTGATCAAAGGCGTTGCAAGGGAGCGCTGGGGCTCGGAATAGAACACGTTTGAATTGCTGGGTTCCTTATCCTCATGTAGGCAGCGGGAGCAAAGCGTCGTGACATGAGGGGAGGGTACCGAGTTCCAAGCAGCCTCTGAATTCTCAGGATAATTGGGTCCCAAAGGAGGGGGTAAACAATTTTCCGCGGAATAATCATAATTGTAATACGGATCATGAGGCTGGTAATAATAATCAGCATACATGGTAACGCGATTTACTTGATCTGAATGTCTGGGTGTTCCTGATTGGTAACTAGGACCCGAGGAAGCATGGTTTCATGGCGACATAAAAGGTCTATTTTCTTCTGTAGATCGTGGCTGAGAAACGCGGTCGAAGTAACCCTCCCGCGGCGCGAACCCTGGTTGATTGTGGGTCATAGCCCGCGCATTCATGTGTGCAAAGGGTGCTCGCGCCTGATAACCATTCTGATAAGGCTGTATTGTGTGACTGCTCTGATAGGGTCTTGGAAAAGGTGATCGCGGTACTGAACTTGGTGCCATTTGGCGGGCATTTCTAAATCTGGTCTTAGACTTGTAACGATCCTACCCCGCTACCCTGCCGGAGCCTCAGCTGTCCAAGTTCCTGAAAGTGGGGCAGTGTAGAATGTGCGGAAATAAATGTAAGACGGGAATGTTCGATGAAAATACAAAACTTACATTTATTGTAGAACTCTTAAGCCTGTGCGCGGTGTGACTCACGAGATCGGTATATCCTGGTATCTTATCGGCCTCAAGATCGGATTTCAAGGAGGCCCTTGCCTTTTTTACCAAATTTTGGACGCGATTTCCATACTCTAGGATCTTTTCCGCAGGATGCATTTGTACTTGGCTTAGTCGGGAAACATAGTCTGAAGTGGGGAGAAAGGGCGGCGAAAAAATTTTTTTCAGATGTTTGACAAGATCCGCGAACTGTTTAAACGTTTTCCCCTCGATTAAATCAAGTGCGGGTCCGCGTAGTTTTGATATAATCAAAGATACAAATTTCCTTTTTGAGGTTTCCGGAATTAGACTGAGACTGTGTTCGGCACTTTGCACGAAAGTTCGCAATTTCGGATTTGTCCCATCAAAAAATGGAATTTGTTGCAACGCGGTCTGAAACTGCAAAAACTCTATCATCGTGGCGTTCGTATCTGTGGGCTGGTCAGACATTTTCGCGTATTATGATGTGGCAATTTTACAAGCCTCATTTCAGGTTACATATACATTGTTTTTCAATCGTAGAATTGTTACCAAGAGCTCTACAATCAAAAATTTCAGAACATTTGAAAGGATTTGAAATATTTCACAGTATTAAAAAAAAATCAACGGAAATTTTTTTAAAGATCAAAAAAACAACAACAAAAATTTTCAAAACATTTGAAAAGATTTAAAATAATTTAGAGTATTTCTTTTCACTTAAATAATTTATAAAGGGCTCAAAAAATAATTCAACCAAAATGGAAAAGAAATTTTAATCCAAGGGATTTTTAATTCATTACAATAGGATTTTACAATGCAGATCAAGAAACGGATATTCTTTAGTTCATTATTTTAATATAAACTTGCAGTTTCTATTTGTCTTCAAAATATAAATTATAGTAAGACTATATACGAGCGAAGTTTGTATGAAAATAAGTACGTATATATCTATGTTATATAATTTATTCAATGCAGAGCCGCATTTAGGGTTGTGGGGGCCATCGTCATCGATGTAGGAGCCGATGGAGAAGCGTGTGCATGGAAAATTTTTAATTCTCTCCGCATTGGTGAGGGCCCTGGGGCCATGGCCCCGCTGGCCCCTGTACTAAATGAGGCCCTGACTAAATATAACTATTATAAAATAAATACATGAGAAGTCGTTTGTATTGACTTCACTCATATTTTCTTACTATTTATATTCTCAGGGCAAATATAGACTACATATTTCATATTAAAATTAATGGAGCCAAAAAATTTTTTAACCTCTTGAAATTTTCAGTTACGAAAACTGAAAATTCCTAAACTGTAACAGAATTTTGAAGCGTTATTCAGTTAACGTTGTTGACATTTCTGTTATAGTCTAGGAAAATTTAGAAACGTCTTCTGGATAAAGCTTTATTGACGCGTCTCTGAAAATTCCTACAGAAATTTCTAGCAGTGCTGGTATTACAACATCATCATGCTTACTGAAAGGATAGTACTCAACTCCATCTACTGAGCAAAGAACTTTTTTTAAAAGCTTATATTTTGGTTGATTTAAAGATTCAGAGTAAACATAAACATTTTGAAATCTCAATCCATTTGGGTGTATTAATAGAGCATTTGTCTTTCCACAGTTGGAAGGTCCAATAGATATTGCTCGTACACTGTTTGGTGATAAATGTCCATGCGGTTTTTCTTTTTTCCCAATTTTGAACAAGAGAATCGAAGTTTTTAATGGGTAGTTTCATAGGTTGTGGTTCAAACTGCATCTTGACTATGTCTGAATGAAAAACTATAAATGTCGGGTTTATATAGGTTCACTCTTTAGTCTGAAAGTAACTCGCAAACAGATATGATCGTTCACGGAGACAAACCTAGAGTCAGTCGTAAGCGAAGCTCAAAAGAGGCAAGATGTGGCAGCGGACTGTGGAATAAAATCATCAACAGACTGCCAGTAGAGGTACATCTTCCTGGATACTAGTATTGTGGACCAGGCACGAAATTAGCAAAACGACTAGCGCGAGGTGATCCTGGAATCAATCCCTTGATATAATATATATATATAATCTCTTGATTAGCTGAAAAAGCTTGGAAACGTGTATTATCTAGAGAGCCAGATATAGGCGAAAAGGTAGCTGCTTGGGGGATAACTATTAACACAATGAAAATTAAATCAGAATTTGGTATGGATCTTAAAAATTAAAGGTCTGCTACCACACTGAAAAAAATCGTTACGGCAGCTAAAAAATCAATTATACCAAGTAATTATGGACAAACTGTTATTAAATCTGCTCTCAGAGGCGCACGTGCAGCTGTAAAAAAAGCTGGTGGAAAAAGAAGTGTAAAGAAACCTCGCATTTTACCAGTTTCAAAGAAATTAGGTGGTTTTCTACCCTTCGTTATGCCCATCTTTGCTGGTCTAAGTGCTACTGGAGCACTAGCTGGTGCAGCTGCGGGAATAGCTAAAGCTATCAATGATTCAAATGCTGCAAAACTATAGCTTGAAGAAAGCAAACGTCATAATAGAGCAACGGAAGCCTTTGCTGCGGGGAAAAGTGATGCTACCTCACCGAGCACTAAGCGATGCAGATTTACTTGAATTCGCAAAATCTTTAAAAATTACAAATTTTCGAGGTGTTTTTATGCGAAATGGATTACCAGAGGGTGGGCCACGTAAATATGAAAGTGCTATTGTTAACCTGGATGATAAAAACAATTTAGGGACTCATTGGGTTGCCTGTAAAATGATTAACAATAAAATAATTTATTTTGGTAGCTTTGGTAATCTCCGGCCATCTTTGGATCTCTTTGAGTATGTAGGTTTTGGTAGCGTAAAATATAATCATGAAAGGTGTCAAAATTATGATACATTTGTGTGTGGGCATTTATGTCTGAAATTTTATGTAATCAATCAAACTTTAAAAGCATGTATAATCTAAATAAATGCAGAGGCTAATGATTTCAAGTCAGTCGAATGCTAGCCGTCATAATGGATGATTCATTTAAACTAACATTATCGGGATCTTCTTCCATCCTAGAAAGTCAGTATTTTCCTCGCATTGAGTTATCTCCGTAAAAATAAATTTTATGTGGGTAATGAAATAATTGAAATACCTACAGGAAGTTATGAAATAAGTGACATAAAGAGCTATCTGCAGAATTTTTTAGTAAAACAGGGTATTAAAATTCATATTAAACCAAAAAATAATAATTTAAAAAGTGAAATTTATTGCAGTCACGACATAAATTTTAAACCTAAAGATTCTATCGGTCATTTGTTTGGTTTTTCTCCACGCAGACTAGAAGCTAAACAAGTTTATGAATCTGATCAATCAGTATCAATAATAAAAGTGAATTCTTTGAGAATTGAGTGTAGCATAACGACGGGTGCATACATTAATGGTCAGAAAGTACATACTATTCATGAATTGTTTCCTGTGGTGCCACCTGGATATTAGATAGTGGAAGAACCATCTCATGTCATTTACTTACCAGTCGCCGTGCAGACAATAAATGATATACCGCTCCGTATAGTTGATCAAGACGGAAATTTGGTTAATTTTCGTGGAGAAATTATAACAATCAGACTACACATCAAGTCTTTACGATAATGGGTATTGTTTTCAATAAAAAGGTCAGCTTCAGCTATAATACTTTATTACCATGCCGCAAGCACATCAGTCGACGACGAGCTGTCAAAGGGTTAACACCTCAAAACGTGCTGCTGCTGACCAGGGTAGGCCTCAGGGTTACACCACTCGCAAAAAGAAGAGAATAAAAAGATTCAAGATTTTTTCTGCTTGCCTCTGTATTTTTTTGTATCGACGTTTGATTGTTTGTCATGGAAGAGGAAATTTTAAACATTGAAACTCCCATAATTTTTTACGAATCCATCGCTCATTGTAAAGTACATGCACATCAGCCATATGCCTCATCAACCTTCAATAATAGTGTCGAAATTCGAATTTCTGTGACAAATCAAGATCATTATCTTCTACCTAGCAAGAGCTCACTTCACGTTTAGGGAAGATTGGTAAAGACTGATGTAACTCCAGTGACCAATACAGATTTATTTTGTAACGCCATCTGTCATTTGTTTGAAGAAGCAAGATATGAAATCGATTCTATTGAAATTGATAGAAATGAAAATCTGGGTCTCACTAGCCTTATGAAAAATTATATATCTTTAAATCCTGGACAATCACATTACGTAGAGAATACTGGTTGGCTTGAAATAAATAATGATGCAAAATCATTAACTAATGCTATTGGTTATTTTGATATATCCATACCTCTTAGCATGATATTTGGTTTTGTTGAAGATTATCACAAAATCATTGTTAATGCTAAACATGAACTTATTTTGACAAGATCAAAAAGTTATGCAAATTCCATCTTACAAACATCTCCCAATGAGCTGTATAAAATTAAAATTAATAAAATAGATTGGTTTCTACCAAGTGTTAGATTATCAGATTCGCGAAAATTTCAGCTGCTAAAATATATTGAGAACGATCCATCTATTCCAATAAGTTTTCGTACTTGGGAATTGTATCAATGTCCTCTACTTCCAACGACTTCAAACCATCTTAAAACTGTAAAAACATCAACACAATTGGAAAAACCACCCAGGTAACAAAATGTCCGCCTGTGGCTGGTGTATGTGCCGGTACGCGGTCCGATTGACAGGACTGCTGTGAGGCACCTGAGTATCTGAATGTGTCCGCTATTGCTGGCTATTACGCTCGTCTGACAGTCGGGCATCTAACATGCCGGCCACTTGTCAGCCATATTCAAGCCGTTATGCACGCACGTCGGTCTCTTGCACATTTACCGACCATGCGATGCTTTATTGCAGGCACACGGTCACACACGGTCGACGATCATCGGGCAGGTTATGGTCCAGGCACGTTTGTTATCTGGGCAAGATTTGTTGTATTTGTATTAGGTTTTCAAACAACCAGAAAAAAGCAATACTAATAAAAACTCTAGTCAGTTTGATCATTGCCGCCTATCTAATGTGAAATTATTTTCGAATAATCAGAGTTATCCTTATTGCAATTTAAATCTCAATATTAGCAAAAATCAGTTTGCTCTACTTTATAAAATGTATACAAACTTTCAAGCTAATTACTATGGTAAAGAACCACAACCATTGTTGTCGAAAGAAGAATTTATAGAGTATGTGCCTCTAGTTGTTATTGATTGTTCGAAAAAAAATGAATAATTGAAATATGGACCTGTTGACGTTCGTTTGGAATTTGAAAGTAGTGAAAATTTTCCCACTCAAACGAAATGGAAATGGAATACGTGGTGCATGTGCAAGGCTTCAGGTGTCCAGTTAATGAATTTATATTGAAAGAATTAGCTGTAGTTTTAATCAATGATAATCCGGTACCTTTTTCTGTTTTGCTTCAACCTCCTTCCGAATGGAGCTGCATCCCATCGCAAAGTATAGATGTATCACTCGATGGTTACAATATAATTTTCATGGCCTACCGTGGAATACTGGTGATGTTCCTTATACGTTTGCGAAAGAAATCTTGGAAACTATTTTCAAAGATGCAAGTAAAATTTATGTGAAATGCTTGGAAAAGAAGAATTTTTTTGAAAAGTTTGTTGCTCAGAAATCAACGCAAATTATTGACATGCATGATATGGAATGTCCTTCATTGAATGCACTTCAAAATGTTACTTTATTGAAAAATTGGTTATCTCAAGAAAATTAAGAATCGTATAAGAAATAAGGAGAGGAAATGGCTCGAATTTGATATAGGGCTTGAATTTGAGCCACCTGGATTTCTGGAAAACTAAAACATGTACTAGGTTAGTAACAGTAGGAACTGAACGCACTTTAGTGTAGTTAAAAATAGTGACAGTTTCACTGTTTCATTCGCATCACAAAAAGTATGAGACAGAAAAATAAAAAATCGGATATCCTGAGTTCATTCCAGGCACGTCTTAAATGTCTATTCATTACTTCGGGATTATAGTAGTGAAGTAGGGTTAGTAGAATAGTATTTCTCGGTTGATATGAAGATGCTTCTGTTTAGGGGTTATGCTTTTTAAACATGAACATTTGGTACTGGGTGGCTCTAATTTGATATACCATGGGTGGCTCGAAATTGATATACCAGAAAATCACATTTAGACATTATTCAGCTTCCTGACTGTTAAAGAAATGGGTTCATGTATTCATGCCCGTATGTGTGTGTATGTCTGTGCTTGTTTAGTGTGGATTCATGTGATTCTAACAATTACGAGTGTAGTGTGTATACTAACGCTTATTGTCCAATTTGTCTTCTTTGCAGATTTCAGAATGTCAAGTACCAGATTCAATTATACTTTGTATCATCCTAAATAATATTAATAAATATTTTCAAATTGAAAACTTGCTTATTTTTCACGTATTTCGATGTTTTTATAGGTTTATAGGTTTTTATAGGGGTTCATAGAATCCCGACAATCCACAGTGGGCCAGGAGGCCACTCATTTTGGCAAAAATTAAAGATTTTGTCATATTTGCATAAAACCTGGTGTATAAGGGTTTTCGGGGTCGCTGAAACTGAATTTGATGTCAAAATTGCATACTTCAAAATGGCGGATGCAATATGGCGGACTGAGATGCGAAAATGTGATGTTTTTGCACCAAACTTGGTTTAAATATGATTTCGGGGTCTTTGATACGAAATTTTATGTCGTCATTTTTGATTTCAAAATGGCGGATCCAATATGGCGGACTGAAATGCGAAACTTTGAGGTATTTGCACCAAACTTGTTCCTCTATATTTTTTTAAGCTGACGTTAACAGATTCAGATTCCTTAATAGTTTGAAGTTTGATCGGGCGACAAAATCTTGAGCTCCTTGATGTTCTGTTATTCCATAAAATATCGTTACTTTTCGTTAATAGGCGGAGAGGAATAAAACTTGCAGCAAACAAGCTGCCTTCGCTTATATTTAAATCAAATTCATTGGACTTATAATTTTGTTTATATTCTGAATGGCCTGAACTTCCATCAAAACCCCAGGAACACAGTAATACAGCTTCGATTAATGTATTGTTTGTACTCTCCATATTTTGAAGTATGACTTCTCGTTACAATTGTATTAATCTTTCTGAAGTGTGGTTCAGTGATGCTTGCAATGAGACTTCAACTTCAGTTTCCTGGATCGAAATGGTTTCCTTTGGTGGTCTACATTCAGATTAAGTTTTGCGAACTTCGTTATACGGTGGCCAAATATCCGCTCCACATTCTTTCACCTCTAAACGCCTGTTCGTGTACACATTTTTCGACATAGAATCATCTAACAGAAATGCTAGAGCTTCTTCAGGATTTTTTAAAATGATTGGAGTCATTGTGTCTAACAACTTTCTAATTTTTTTTGCCGTTCCGGACTTTCTAAAATTCGACTAATAACAGCGTGCAAATCTTTGTTCCCAGAATACGAATGTTTAGCTGCACGACGACATGCTTGCAATATTCTTTGTCGATCATGATCAAGATTCGCGCTGATATTTGCAGCCGCTTGCCTTTTTGACCGATCCGATTTTTTCTCGAATTCCAGAGAAGGACGACCTGGCCCCGAAGAAAAAGAAGATTGCTCACTTTCATTGGCAATTTTGATATCGGGAACTGAAAACTCGGAATCTAGCCAACTTAAGTTTATCTTTTCAAACTTCTCCTTAATTCTACATACTTCATTCCATTTCTTATTGCGTTTAGTTTTCAAAGTTGAAAGAGCAGCTTTTAAATGCTCGAATCCTGTTTGACAAGCATCCTCCTGGCGAATATTTAATTCTCTTAGAAAATAATTCATGGCTTCAGACAGACCCCATTAATGGGAATATTTTCAAGAATTTACCGTTTCGTAAAAGTAGTCATTATTGATTGTAAAACGAAAACACGCATCAAATATGAAAAATACTCGCTGAAACAACTTAGTGTAGCACAACAGTACGTGCAATGCGGATCAAATAACGCGAGAAGTAGTATATGTTGTGACGTTGCAAAATTCTTGCAACCCACAAATTCTAATTAATAAATTTTTATTGGACATTTAAAGATTTTTCGTAAATTCTGAGATTTAATTTTGTAAGGTCAGAAATTATGGCTGCGGTACGGAAACTCCATGACTAGGGCTAGATTTAAGATTTATGATTTTAAGGACTTATTCTGTTCGTTTTTTTATTTTTCTGTAACGATTCGGACTCGTCGAGACATCGTGGGACATCGTGGGACATCGATGGACTTCTTCCTACTTCAAGACTCAAAT
>CAKNXH010055539.1:41877-69523 GCA_932178445.1 Andricus quercusramuli
GGGAAGGCACCCCTGTGATAGGGCACAAAAAATAACTTAGGTCACACACGACCCCCTTTCCCAGGTGTTGTGGGGGCGGGAAGGCATCCCTGTGACAAGACACATGAATAACTTACGTCACACATGACCCCCTTTCCCGGGTATTGTGGGGGCGGGAAGGCACCCCTGTGACAGGTCACAGAAATAACTTAAGTCACACACGACCTCCTTTCCAGCCTATCGTGGGGGGCGGAAAGGCACCCGTGTGAAAAGTCACGGAAATAACTTAGGTCACACACGACCTCCTTTCCAGCCTATCTTGGGAGCGGGAAGGCACCCCTGTGATAGGTCATAGAAATAACTTAGGTCACACACGACCTCATTTCCAGCCTATCGTGGGGGCGGAAAGACACCCCTGTGATTGATCACAGGTACAATGTTGTTTATCCACCTACCTGTATAATAGATCTTTGTTTTTGCATTGTATCTCCATTGGTTTCGGCTTGGTACCTACTCACGTTCTTCACCGCGGGAAGGTTGGACTATTTTGAAGAACATTTTTTTTATATTTTGTAATATTTTTCATTAATTTATTTTTTTATTGTTTAAAATTTTATTATTGCAAAATATATTTGCATTTACTTCAATTGAGAATGCTGATTATAATCAGTGGCCAGGGTAGCATACTTTAATATTTGCGATTAGTTCTTTAAATGGATCAGCATCTATTTTCTTGAGCCGTCGCCGCCACAAAAATTCGCAGAGGTGATCTGCAAGATTGCTCTTGTGCAATCCTCCTCGTGAGAGGAATCGTCGCATCTACCGCCAAGATGACTGGATGTTTTGAGTGTGTGCTCCGGTATCGCTATTCACAAACTCCTCGGAATAATTAACACTTTGGTGAACAAATCCATGATCTTCGAGATTGACATAGCCCTTCCAACAATCGGTGTGAATCTCTGTCCCTTCTGCTACATGCTTTTTTATTAATCTGATTAGAGCAGCCTAATATCTCTTGTTATCGGGACAGATTTCCAAACGATAGTTGTAAGGATGACATCTGTGGATCATTCCGAGGATCCATGATCCTTCAACTATCCGTCCTTTCTCATTTTCTCGACGGCCTGTTTTGCACTCATCTATTTAAACTACTTCTCCGACACCTCCAATGCGACCTTCACCTTCCAAGTGACTGTCAAGAGCACCCATGCAGATCTCTCGACAAAAAGAGAAGCGGTCTGCAAAATTTTCTCGCGAAATCGACTGGCCTTCGACAATGCTACTGTTACGTAGCAACAATTATTTTAATTTTTAATGTTATTTTAGAAACTTTCAAGCTCAAGAAAAGGGCAAATAATTTCAGATTCCGTGTCTAAGAGCAGATGTTCGACGATCATATAACTGACGATAGACGTAAAGCTGTTTACTACCACTTTCACAATTTTCGAATTTATGTTTGTAATCCTGAAGTCCAATCTTGTACCTTTTCAAACATACCTCTGTCTTCTGCATTTATTAGCAAAACGTGATTTTGTCGACAACCCTAAGGATTAGGTCTAGGACCCTTCGGCAACTTTTACTGGGCCTTAACCTCGAACAGGCCCCCACGAGGGCTCTCTAATGTCTTTGGCTTTTTCCTCAAACTGACCAATGAATGTCTACGATCCTCGAAATTTCCACCCACCACAGGTTGGCAAAAATTAGAGACACACCGTTTTTCCTCCCGTGACTGGGCCTCGATACCGCTTTTCCAGTCAGATTTCTCGTAGCTTCCAAACGAACAGCTTCGAGCCCCGCGAGCGCGGTCTTTACACGTAAAGTTTCTTCTGTATCTCATTTCAATATTACAAGTTGAATAAATGAGTTTTTAACTATTGAATATTTCAAACCAGTGGGCAACAATTTATTTCACTTTTTTTTTCACCTTCAAACATTTTATGGTCCTTCCAGCCGGATTCTTTCAAACAATCCATGATTTTTGTCCGAAATTGCCTCCGCAACGTGATGGACAAATTCTTTCAAAGACTCAGTGATTATTGTGCAAAAAAGTGCCTTTGTAATGAACTGGACAATCAGTGACTGTGAAGTGAAGAACAAAAACTGTGAACTGTGAAGTGCTTTCATGCTTCTTCCATAATCAAAATCGACGAAGTCAGCCCAACACCAACCAGAAGAAAGCTTCCATGCACCGCGCTCTAATCTCAAAAACACTTTTGAACTTTCATGTTCAAAGGAGAAACATACAACAAGATAGGATTTTCATCTCCATTCCAAATTCAACATTTGGATCATCTGGACCTGCAAGGAAGTTCTACGTCCGCCACCTTTAATTTTCTCGGACCCAAGTAAGTCCAGTGAACTACCCTTTGTATCCAATCCATTTCATTTGGCCTATCTTGCATTGCGTATCGGTGGGTAGATTGTTTATTGCGTCAAATTTGAATAAAAGATGTCCGAAAAAGAAACTCCGTATTCAGATCAGACTCATAAAGCAGAAAATATGGCAGTGCTAAAAATGAAACGTGGTCAAATAAAACGCTCGTTAACTTCTTCCGAAATGACACTTTCCTCTATAAATGAAAATACTGATTTCGCAGTACTTAATCTCGAACAACGGTTAGAAATTCACCTTAAACTTTGGGACAAGTTCGACGCGATTCAAACTCAATTAGAAGAAGATATTACCAACGAAAACGCGATTGAACAACCTGATGTAGAGAGACTCTCATTCGAAAATCGATTTCATTCGATCGCCAGTCAATTTAAAAAATACATAAAAAATTACATGTCTCTTGCCAATCAGGCTAGTCAGTCTGTTTCGAATCAGTGTCAAGATATGTCTCCGTCAAACTCTGAGACAAGAAATCCACAATTTCCAACTGCTTCGAATCAGACTGCGACTATGCCTGCGACGGGCTCACAATCGGGAGATCAGGGTCGAGTGAACGAAACTATTTCTAACGAATCCAATCAACAACAAAACTCAACACATTTTGATGCCAGGTTTGAACTCCCAAAGCTTCAAGCACCTACTTTAAATGGGAGCTTTGACTCGTGGCTCACATTCCGCGATTCTTTCAAATCCATGTGTCACAACAACCCTGTTCTTTCTCCCATTCAAAAATTCCATTATATCAAAGCCTGCCTAAAAGACAAGGCAGCAGACGTTATAGCATCACTTGAAGTAACTAGCAATAATTATCAAGTCGCTTGGGATCTTTCAACAACGCGTTATGATAATCGCAAATTTATAGTCGAAAGTCACATTCAAGCTTTATTTGAAATTCCTCATATGTCAAAGGAATTCTCCGTGCGCGCATTGTTGGATCACGTGCAGAAAAGAATCAGGGCTCTAAAAGCTCTCGGTCAACCGATGGATCAATGGGATACACTACTAATTTTTATTATTCGCGAAAAATTAAACAATTACACTCGGGAAAAATGGGAAGAATCTGTCGGAACTACAGAATTACCCTCGTTAAGCTCTATGATTTCACTTTTAAAACGTCGATCACTTATTGAAAATACGCAATCTGCTCAAAAATCAAAAGACTGTCAACGGAGTCAACAGCCAAGCAGTAATAATTCACAATCGCCGTTTAATTCTCGAGCCTCTCAATCATGCATGACTACTACTCTTGATTTCAATTCAGAGAAATCGCAAATTCCGTGTATACTTTGTAAACGTACGCATCATCTTTATGCGTGCGAACAATTTAAAGTTCTGACTCCGCAAGAGCGCTACGATATCATTCGTAAAGCATCAATGTGTCATAATTGTCTCCTTACTAATCATCGCACAATAGATTGTCGAAGAGGCCCATGTCAGAAGTGTCGTAGACGCCATAATAAACTCTTGCATTTCAGTCACGAGGAACCCGTAGAGAAAGAATCAAACGCGAAAGAATCAAGTTCAAAAATCATTACGATTGCTTGCGCAAGTTTTCAGCCTCCAGCCGAAAGCCAGGTAATTCTCGGGACAGCGATATTTGATATTTTAGACAGCACGGGTCAGTATCGGCCTTGTCGGGCCTTTCTAGATTCATGTTCTCAGTGTAGTTCCATCACTGAGAAATTCGCAAATGCTCTAGGTCTCAAAAAGAAAGAAGTCAACGCAAAATTGAAGGGAGTGGAAAATCTTCAATCCCGAGTAAAATACGTTACTTCTACTCAAATCAAATCGCGCTACGAAGAAGTAGATCTTAACCTTTCATTTTTAGTTTTCCAAGAAATTTCAGAGTTGATGCCCGCGATTCCTATTGATAAAAACTCTATACGAATTCCGGATCAGATCTTTTTAGCAGATCCCGAATTTTTCGAACCATCCGAGATCGATATTTTAATAGGCGCTGAACATTCTTATAATCTTATGCGCGCTGGTCAAATTAAGGTCAAGGAACAATCGGCACTATTCCAAGAAACTGATCTCGGCTGGATCTTTACGGCACGGTACGTCAATCCTCAAGTACCCAAATCTCTATTGCAACCAAAATCACGCGTATCTTGCAATTTGATTAAATTTCAGGATTTACCCATCTTGTGGGATTTAGGAGAAGATAATTCCTCGAAAATACTTTCAGAGGAAGAGCGAGCCGCGGTAGACCATTACAAAAACACAACTGAGTGCGATGAGTCCGGTCGTTACGTGGTTAGGTTACCGTTTAATGATAAAAAAGAATTACTCGGAGACTCTCAAAATGTAGCCTTTCAACAATTGTATGCGCTTGAAAAAAAATTCGCAAGGAATCCTGCACTCAAATCTTAGTATACCGACTGTATTGACGGTTATTTCAATGAAGGTCATATTTCTATTGTTAATAATCAGGACCTTTCACGGCCTGGTTATCATCTTCCTCACCACGGCGTAATAAAGGCCGACAGCCTTACAACTAAAACAAGGGTCAAGTATAATGGTTCTGCTAAAACTACGAGCGGGGTCTCTTTAAATGACACTCTTTTAGTAGGACCCACAATACAAGATGATCTCTTCTCCATCGTCACCCGTTTTAGATCCTTTCCAGTCGCACTCACTGCTGATATTCAGCAGATGTATCGACAAATGAGGGTACCCCCGGAAAACAGTTTTTATCAAAAGATTTTATGGCGAAACGAACCCGATAACCCGATTAAAATCTACGCTTTAAACACGGTTACATTCGGCACGTCATGCGCTCCGTTTCTCGCAATTCGAACGTTGCATCAACTCGCCGATGATGAGCAAGAATCTTTTCCTCTTGCGGCTACTATTTTAAAACGGGATTTTTACGTTGACGACCTGTTGACCGGTGCAAGAGGCGTTACAATTAAAGGAAGATTTAATCAATCTTTTACGACGAGGTGGATTCAATCTAAGAAAGTGGGGATCGAATCGTCCCGCGTTATGCCACGAATTTTCAAACGAATCGGCTGATGCTTTCCTGTCTTTAGATCCCTCAGAAACAATAAAGGCGTTAGGAATCCACTGGGATCTAATAACAGACTCTATTATGTGTGGGTCAATTTAACGAATTCGACGGATTCAGCGACCAAGCGATCGATACTCGCTCAATGTGCCAAACTGTTTGACCCGCTGGGTTTGTTGGGTCCAGTCATTCTCGTTGGCAAAATTTTAATCCAACAACTTTGGAAACTACAATTGGGTTGGGATGATCCAGTTCCAATAGAAATTCAAGATAAATGGTTTGATTATAAATCGCAATTAAGTTTACTCAACCATATCAGGTACCCGCGATGCATAACTCTTGAATTTTCAGACGAGGTACAATTACACGGTTTCTGCGACGCGAGCGAGAAGGATTATGGTGCTTGCCTTTATTTTTGAACGACTGATACTCAGGGCAATCATGACTGTGCTCTCATTTGTTCAAAATCGCGTGTCGCTCCAATAAAAACCAAAACTCCGCCAAGATTAGAGTTATGCGCTGCTACTCTTCTTGTACAATTGTACAATGCCACAGTTCGCTCGCTTCAAATTAAATCTGCAAGGACTTTTTTTTTGTCAGACGCAACCATTGTCTTGAACTGGATCAACACCCTACCACATACATTGCCCACATTCATTGCCAATCGAGTCGCTGAGATTCAACCAACGACTGAGTCTAAAAATTGGCGTCACGTGCGTACACATGAAAATTCTGCGGATTTCATTTCTCGCGGACAGAATCCACAAGATTTCTTAGATAATTCTCTTTGGATGCGTGGTCCTGAATGGCTTAGTAAAGATGAGAATGTGTGGCCTCAGTTCGATTTAAAACCACAAGAAAGTTCAAAGATGCAGTTATCAGAAAATTTCTCTCTCAAGACTACTCAACAAGATTTTGATCTTTTTTCAAAGTATAAGTGATTCAAAAAACTCCAAGTAATTGTTGCTTATTGTTTCCGATTTTTTATGAACACGAAAAATAAGAACAAAGCTTCTAGATTTCAAGGTCCTCTTTCAAGGGACGAGTTAAATTCATCTCATAATACAATAATCAGAAAAATTCAAGCCGACGCATTTCCTGACGAGCTGGTCTCATTATCGAAAAAATAAAATGTTGATAGAAACAGTGTTCTTTTATGCCTCAACCCTTTTTCAGATCAAGGCATAATCAAAGTAGGGGGTAGATTAGACAGGTCGGCTCTTCCCGAGTCACAAAAACACCCTATCGTCCTTCCGAAAAATAATCATATCACAAAAATTATTATTCGAGATGAACATTTACGTCGATTAAATGCAGAAGTCAATGCCACACTCTACGGGATTCGCGAAATGTATTGGCCACTGGATGGGCGAAATTCTACTCGGCACGTGATACGACAATGCGTGAAATGTTTCCGGGCAAAACCTCGCGAAGTTAATTATCGGATGGGCGACTTGCCACTAAAGCGAGCAACGTTCACTCGGCCCTTCTTTCATGTGGGTGTTGATTATTGCGGACCTTTTTTCACAAAGGAGCATCGTCATAGAAATCGTACTAAAATAAAAACATTATGTATCGATTTTCGTATGTCTCGCTACAAAGGGAGTTCATTTAGAACTTGCTAACGATCTAACATCGGAAGCCTTCCTCGCATGCTTAAGACGTTTTTTCGCTCGTAGAGGACTCGCTTCTTCGATGCATCCCGATAACGGAAATAATTTCGTAGGCGCGAGTAACGAAATACGGGAATTATACAGACAAGTAAGCTCACTGGAGCAGAGCGAAAATGTTAAGGAATATCTTTCGCAAAAGGAAGTTACCTGGCATTTTATACCTCCCAGACCTCCTAACTTTGGGGGTCTCTGGGAAGCCGGAGTCAATTCATTCAAACATCATTTTATAAGAATAGCAGGAAACTCTCTTTTGACGTATGAACAACTTCACACGTACGTCGTGGAAAGCGAAGCCATCCTTAACTCTCGCCCTCTGACTCCACTTTCATCCGATCCCAATAATTTACTTCCTTTGTCTCCAGCACATTTCCTTATGGGTAGTTCTATGACTAGCTTACCTGAGGATGATCTACGTCACACGCCAGCCAACAGGCTAAGTTGCTGGCAAGTCGCTCAGAAAATGCGGCAACATTTTTGGGAAAGGTGGCACAAGGAGTATCTTAATGAATTAATCTCTCGCAGAAAGTGGCATTCAGCCACCAATCAAGGAGACATCAACATCGGACGACTTGCAGTCGTGAAAGAAGACAACCTCCCTCCGATGAAATGGAATCTCGCTCGCATTATCGAGATGCATCCTGGACGAGACGGAGTTGTACAAGTCGCAACAATCCGCACAGCAACATACACCTGCAACCGGGCTGTGAAAATTTGGTATCCGCTTCCAGTTGATTAATTCAATGAAGATCAATCAAAGGTCTTTTAATGCCTTATGTATCTTTTTGCAAATGTAAATCTAATCTGAATGGTATTAAGGCATAATATACGCAATTATTTTTTATCATATGTTTACGATATCTTTCTTAATTTAGAATTACTGTCAAGGAAAATATTTTATGTTTATTCAGTCAAGTTAGTAAATTACATTTTTTGATTTAAATTGTGATCAAACAACGGAAATGTCATCGAAAATTTTTTCTTTTTTTTTGAATATCCACGAATTGCTTATATTATTCTAGTTTTGAACATAGACCGTTCAAAGGGGCCGACATGTTACGTAGTAACAATTTTTAAAATTTTTAATGTTCTTTTTGAAACTTTCAAGCTCAAGAAAAGGGGAAATAATTTCAGATTCCGTGTCTAAGAGCAGATGTTCGACGATCATATAACTGACGATAGGCGTAAAGCTGTTTACTACCACTTTCACAATTTTCGAATTTACGATTGTAATCCTGGAGTCAAATCTTGTACCTTTTCAAACATACCTCTGTCTTCTGCATTTATTAGCAAAACATGATTCTGCCGACAACCCGAGGAATTAGGTCTAGGACCCTTCGGCAACTTTTACTGGGCCTTAACCTCGAACAGGCCTCCACGAGGGCTCTCTAATGTTTTTGGGTTTTTCCTGAAACTGACCAATGAATGTCCACGATCCTCGAAATTTCCACACACCTCAGGTTGGCAAAAATTAGAGACACACCCTTTTTTCTCCCGCGACTGGGCCTCGATACCGCTTTTCCAGTCAGATTTCTCGTAGCTTCCAAACGAACAGCTTCGAGCCCCGTGAGCGCGGTCTTTACACGTAAAGTTTCTTCTGTATCTCATGTCAATATTAAAAGTTGAATAAATGGTTTTCTAACTATTGTATATCTTAAAACAGTGGTCCACAATTTATTTCACTTTATTTTCACCTACAAACAGCTACTTTCCCGGATGGTTTGTTCGAAATTGAAGCCTACAGCAAAACAATAAGAAATAAGCATACATGCCGCTGCGGAAATGAGACACCTCTCAAACCACATATTTTCCGCAACGGTATTTGTGTGACGATACTTACCTGCTTTATAACACAAGAACTGGCCACAAGTCATTTCAGACTCTAAAAGAGTCATTTTTTTCTTGTGTTTTGAGCGAAATCGTTCAGTGGGAATGAGTTCAATTTGTCTCAACCACTGAAGTGTCTTTTCTCTTTTTTGAAGAATCATACTCAAACTGAAAATATTATATGTTTCATTCATCTTGGTTAGAACTCGAGAGAAGAAACCTTCGAAAATAATGAATGCACGCATGAAACACACGCCTGTTAGTACTAGGAGCTTAGAACAAAAAATGTGTATCTCGATAAGGTTCACAACTTTTGTATCAAAGATTTTGCGAAAATTTGCGTATTGACTAATCTAAACGCAAAAAACCTTGATTTTTAAGGGGCTTCTTCCATGATAATCGATGTACCACTAATTTTCCCGGAAACTATTACTTGTAGATAAAAATGTTACAGACAAAATATGTGTAACTCGATTAGATGTATAACTTTTGTTTCCAATATTAGATAAAAGACCACCGTGTATTCTTTGTGTGATCAAAACTTCAATTTTCGATTTTGAAGAAAATTCAAAAAGTTGTTATGTTAATGTTGCCGTGTTACGGTAGACCCCATGAAGCCGGGCAACTGAAAGTCGTTATTGCTAGGCTCAATGGTATCCGCGTACCAGATCAGTTAAGAAGTATGGTGCCCGAGGTGCATGCCCCATTCTCGTTCCGCGCTAACACATTATATCAGGTCATACACTGGACAGGGAGAGAGAGGCGATATGGGATTGTCACCGTGGTCTTTGCCACACCTAATCCGACCCCCCGCGCAGGCAGAGGAGTGCAATGAGACGGACGGCGGTGGATAATCATCACGCCTCCTTTGCCAACGACTTCTAATTTTTCCTGCGGTGCTGATACTTGCACATCGACCATAGCCACAAATTGCTGAAACTTCAGGCCGCACATGAAACGCATAAACGATATATATATATATATATATATATATTAATGCTTCACCTGTCGCATATTTCCCTGATACCCCTGAATCCGCACGTGACCATAAAATGTTGATTAACAATATTGTTTATTGATAAATTCAATATTTTCAATGAGTAAAGAACTCATAAAATTCATCAAAATACCTAAATTAAAATTATTGGCCCAATCGCATAAAAATTGAACAGTGGATAATCAATAGCAGTCCCAGTGACCACCCTTATGGATCGACTGATTGACGCTTATCACCGAGGCATATTTGAGCCCCTGTGGTAAGAACTCTCAACCCTGTTCCTCGCTGTCTAGCAAAATAGTGAATTCGATTCCCTGAAGCTCTTGAAAGGTTCAATTGAACAAAATAAAACTAATTTACAAAAGGGACAATTGTTTGTTGAATATTTTTAACAAACAAATTAGTCATATAGATTCACTAATAAAACATCTGTCAAAAAGCTAATCAGAATTTGGCCAAGAAATATGACACCTTCAAAATTAACTTAACGTTTTTATCCTCACTTTATATATATTATTTCTATAATAAGTGATCATAATCCTCATTTCCTAACAGGAAGTGAGTGATTAGAAATACTGATCAATTTGCACTATCCCAATAGTTTCAGGGATAACAAACTTGAACTGTTCAGTCGTCAGTTATCGATAATTGTACAACCAAAATATCCCCTTTTCCTTTGGCGCGAAAATCTGACAGTACAGTTACCCTTACCTGGCATGGAAAGTGGATTTAAAAACAACATAGGAGTCAGGGATTATTATTGATGATTGAATATAAATTTATTTCACATAAAAATGTTCGGCATAGCAACAGAGTACACTGCACGTGCCCTGCAAAATTGCTTATTTTTGAACATTTTTCAAATCAGCATTTTGTAGTCGCGTAAACCACGTCCGGTCCTCATTCCCACAGTCGCCAGGCAAAGTCCATGTGCAATGTCAGCAATGAACCCTACCCAAATCTCCACACCATGGCCTACGAGGTGCATCTTACCCGTCACCTCGGGGCAGTCGTTCGTCGCTTCTCGAGGAAGCAATTAAGACGCGATCTAGGTCTAGCACCTAGAGTTCGCCCTGCCCGTCTGGCTTTAGCTTCGCGCGGCTCGTACACGATCCGTCACTTCGCGACACCCTTAGGGAAAAGTAGTGCTCCGGAGAAGAAGTCTCTTCCAAACGTTAAAATTGTAAATTTTCGCTGGTCCACGGGCAACCGAGACCAGTAAGGAACAGTGTCTGTGTGAAAGAACTAGAAAACCGCGGTTTCCCAATCAGTGTGTTTGGATCACGACGGATCGCGATCGTGTCGCGCGAGTGTAAGTGGAAGTGGCAAGTGGCGAGTCCTACGACTGGACCTACACCGAAGACGCACTGCACTCCAAGACAAGGTCAGATTTTTATGTGATTTTATAAGCGGAATATTTATTAAAACGAAGCATGTTATCGCGGCCGGCAATAGCCCTGATTCCGCTCTCCACCTCTCTATCTCTCCTTTTGTCGGGAATAGTCGTGGTTATAAATACGTTTCGCCAGTAAATAAATGTAGGGATCACTTCGCTTGCCCGCCATCTCTTCTTTGCTACCGAAGGGATGTTACGGTAGTCTAGGAATTACACTCTAGAATTCTGTTTATGATTTTCGGATTTCGCTGAATAAACTTTTTTGACCTGTTCAATTATTAAAGGAAAGGAATTCCGAATTATTTAAAGACCCTGCACAAATTTCAGGACTACAAGGGTTAGGGCTCCCAGTCCGGGAGTAAGTAAAAACAATCGAACACCACAATAAAAATAAAGACGCGCTATTCTCTTCTGGAATAGTGTGTTGGTTTGGTACCTCCGGCAAACGAGGGAAAAAGAGTACTCGTTCAACTCACTCGCTCGTAACAAACTTGGTGGCAGCGGTGGGATAAATTCTACCCTTACGTGCATCCCTCCGCGACACTGGTAAAATACATAATTTTTGGTTTCTTCTTGCGAAATTTTTGTGAAATTTAGTGAATTAAATGAAATGGAAAAAAAATTGCACAAATTTAGAATAGTAAAAAAAAATAGAATGCAGGAAAATTAGGCAAGCCTAACGGCCAGCCGACACTTTTCTTAAGACTGAAGTGGCAAGCCTAACGGCCAGCGCTTGAGTGGTTTTGATTTTACTATCCTAAATTTTGGAATTTTATTGAAATTCGTCTTTTGACCAAGTTTGTTTCTTTACAAACTTGATCGCAGCAGTGGGATTTATTTTTGATTTCTTCTCACTATAGACCATTTTTCTCGGAATTCGTGGAAACACCTCTGTGCTTCGAAAAAACGAAAAAATGATTCCATCCACTGCTGACTATGCAACTGCTTAGGTTAAATAATAACTGAAAAGAAACTCTTCTGATTTCATTTTTTAAATAAAATTAGAAAATATTTCCTTAGTTATTAAAAACGTTCAGCATCAATTCAATCAATCTGTAATACAGGGAGTCTAGACAAGCCTAACGGCCAGTCGAAACCTCCCCAAAGGTTCAAGCTGCAGGCCTAAGGGCCGGCACTTGAATGTTTTCAAATGATTTATTTGATTTTGAATCAAAATAATTAAAATGAATTCTGGTTTATAGATAACCGACAGAAACTTTTCCAGTTTTATTTCCGAAATAAAATTCGAAAAGCTTTCGTCGATTATTATTGCCATTCGGAATTAATTCAATCAACTCGAAATTCAGGGAGTCTAGACAAGCCTGACGGCCAGTCGAAACCTCCCCAAAGGTTCAAGCTGCAAGCCTAAGGGCCAGCACTTGGACGATTTCAAGTGCTTCATTTAATTCCGAATGAAACTGAACTAATTCACTTCTGATTCAGGACTAAGGGAGTGTCCCCGAATTCTATTTATTCAATAATGCTCAGGGACAGTTCCTTAGTTAGAATAATTTCATTACATTGAAATTATTAATCGAAAATGCAAGGAGAATAGACAAGCCTAACGGCCAGTCGAGTCCTCCCCTAAGATTCAGGTTGCAAGCCTAAGGGCCAGCTCCTGAATGATTTGCGATTAATTATTTCAGTTAAAGAATTGAAGAAAGGAGTTAGTCTAGTTTTTATTATTCATCCAAGGGCGTTCTGATTTTGTGCATACTACATAAAACTAGAACTACCCCAGACTCACATCCCCAGGGTAAGCGGGATATTGGGCAGAGTTGCCTTAGAATCTTTCGGATTATAAGCCAGTCTTAAAGAAGTCATTGGTATAATAGGAGGTAGAACTGTCCTTTACCGTGAGCTCCTAGAATCGGTAATTCGACAGCTTGATCTAGAATTCCTATTTCAACAAAATGAACAAATAATTATATATAAATAAAAATAATAATAATTCCCTGCAGGAAGGAGAAACAAGAAGAGACTGTCAATTATAATAATAATTGATAGTCCACAACTCACCCAATCGCACGCTCAGCTGACGGGTAGAAGTTTTTTTCCTCCTAAATCCTAACGTACATTTTTCTACTAACGGAAAACCGAAGTCACGATATTTTGATTTTGAATACCTTCAAAACACAAAATTATGGGGCTCTTCTGCGCTGACCCTAACTGAATGCTTTAGCGAAGTGAAGGTCTACAGCAGCGTCTGAGCATTCGTGTTTTTCTTTGTATAAAAAGGCGAAGCAAGATTTTTGATTAATCAAATTTATTAATAAAAAATCTTTGGCAACTCTCTCGCGCTACCTTGAGCAGGCAACGCAGCGTTTGAGTCCTTCCCTGATTCCTGATGCCTAACTCAAAGAAAATCTTCCCCAATAATCCCCTAAAGACCACAAAAAGAGGATAGAGTGCAAATAAATGCAACAAATCAAACGCGAAAGTTATCCCAGCTAGTTCTATCATTTTCAATAATTTGATCAAGTCATCAAAAAAATCGATCCCTACACTCACGGTGAAACCGACGATTCGACCTCCTGTTGTACCAAACCGAGAAATCGAAGCAGGTTCCAATAATATCGAAGTAATTGTTGTCGATTTTCCTTTGGAAAAGGCATTACAGCAAAGAAGGACGGCGCGCGGGCAGGAACTCCGAATCGTTAACGTACAATCAATAAACGATTGGAACGACTCGGATACCGAAACGATCGTAGCCCCATGCGAAGCGAGTAACGGATCAGACAAAGAGGTGATATCATTAGAATAGACTCTGTGAAAGATTTCCTGAAAGAATGCGAAGAGAGAGAAAGGTATCGAGAGAAGTGCAGCGTAGAAACGAAAAGACCTTGCGACGTTTTCTTATTCATTTGACGAGCAGAAATGCAAAGGTTGCGTAATTTATTGTACTGTTATCCGAATGTGTTCCTTATCTTTTCTATTAAAGTACCTGGTTTCTTTTTGCATAGTGTACCTTTGCCACCCCCATATTTATTCAATCTCTTGCACTCGATAGGAGGTAAGACCCGGTGGATCACTGAAAAAGAAAAAAATCACGGTCACTGAACAGGCAAGAGAATTGTGCCCCGCGAGAAAGTTTCTCGCTCACTTACAAGCTGACCGAGAACTCTCCCTATGATTTTTGGGCGTGAAAGTCTATTTTAAACTAAAGGATAAATAATGCCGGACGGCAAATCAAATCCAAACCCCGAACTAAATCAAAGTACCCCACTTTTCGGAGGTGCAACCCCCAATATATCTAATCAAAACACCGGATTACCAAACATGGACATGAGTGCGGCTATGGCTTCTGCATTGGAGGGGATGACCCTACAACAATGCACTTTCCATATCCCTACTTTTGACGGCAAAAGTCCCCCCTTGAAAGACTTTATCCAAGATGTAGCAAACGGTTCGGTGTACGTGAATGAAACCTCTGAACCCGCTTTCTTGAAGGTAGTCCTTAGTAAGTTAAAGGGGTTCGCCAGGAAAAGCATGAGGGATGAAACTTTTAATAAAATACAAGACTTGATTACCCATCTAAAGAAACGATTCGCTCCTACGAAGAAGTACCAATGGTACTTCGAATCAATAGTCAATTTGCGAATGAAGCAAACGGAAAGAATTAGTGACTATTATGACCGTACCTTGGGGCTGCTTAGTGGAGCAAATCACTCTCTAGATGAGAAATACACGTCACCAGATGATAATACGAAGATGATGATGAAGCCGGTGACAGACTGTGCCTTGGACGCCTACATTCGAGGGCTACGCGATGACATGACCACCTTCGTAGATACTCGCAACCCTAAGGATTTGCATGAGGCCTACGAGCACGCGCTGCATGTTGAGGAAAGACAACGCTATGCTGACAAATTAAAGGCAACCTCGGTCTCCTCCTATCACTTATCCCGACATAATGAACCCAGTCCAGAGCGCACAAGATCACCTAGCCCCTACTCGAGGCAAATGGACGGAAAGCAGAAACAACGCAGAATGGAGAAAGTGGATAGTGTGAGAAACGTCACTCAAGGTAGTCCAATTCCACCTTTTCGAAACCCCTTTTTCAGCCCTGCGCATCCACCTTACAACTCTCCATATCCACCCGTTTACCCGGTCCAAAACCCGTTCCCTCCAGGCTATGGTTATCCCTATCCACTACCATACCCTCCCTCTCAAGCTTACCTCCAAGATGCTGCAAAAAGAACACCAGAAGTTGGCGGACACACCCAAAACTCGTCAAACTCACCTGGACCTATCTCACCGAAACCTTCTTTAAACTACAAGGAGACCCGCCGTGTAAACGCAACCGCGAGTCCGAACCTCAGGGAGCGTCCAAGAACTGTACAATTCCTAACGGACCACTGCGGATCCTTAGAGCCGGGAGAGAAAAAGAAGACTCCCCAGTCGTTGGACTAGCTGCCCCAGAATTTAGAGACGCGGAAGCCCATCTACTAGTAGATCCAGGTTCCGACGTTAACTTACTAAAACTTCGAGCCTTGAAAAGCACGATGATCGTAGGGGACGATTCAATCAACATTTCCGGTATAACGACCGACCTAGTCGAAACGCTTGGTATGGTGGAACTCACCATACTCGGTAAGCCGGTCGAGTTCCATGTAGTCGAAGACTCTTTCCCTATCTCGGCTGACGGTATCATAGGTCGACCATATCTAAGGGAAGAACAAGCGCAGGTATCGTTTCGACACAATACCCTTGTTGTAATATCCGACCCAATAAAACCCATACCGTTCGTCGATACTGAATCCATAAAAGCAAAAAGGAAGCTCAGGAGTGATATTAAACCTTTCCACCGAATCCTAAAAATTGGAGCCCGAAGGGGTAGTTAAAAGCACAGATGGAATTTGTTATGCCTATGCCTATAACACCACCGAAAAAGAAGTTGAGATGACACTACCACCACAGGAGATAATTCCTTTTGAATACTGTGAGTTCCCCGGAGAAGAGTCATCCAGTTCAGATACGGAAAATTTCCCAGAAAATGAGACACTGAAGCCAACCAAGACTCGCAGCGAACGTGTTACCGAAATTCTACACACCGATCATCTTAATGCCGAGGAGAAAGAACTCATACAAGGTTGGGTCAATGACTTCGCTGACGTATTCCATATGTCGGGAGAACCACTAAATATCACGAACAAAATCCAATATCGAATTCCGACGCTAGATGATGCAGTGATATCGAGGAAACCGTATCGCCATCCCCTGGAGGCACTGGATCAGATTGACATCCAAATTGAAAAAAAACTTAAAAGCGGTGTTATCCGGCCTTCACAATCACCGTACAACGCGCCACTCATGATAGTTCCGAAAAAATGGACGCATCGGGGGTAAGAAAATACCGGGTTGTTATCGACTACAGAATTCTCAACAAAAAGGTAATCGGCGACGCCTACCCTTTACCTAATATCACCGAGATACTAGATCAACTAGGACGAGCGCGCTACTTTACAGTCTTTGACCTGGTGAGTGGATACCATCAAGTCGAAACTCATCCAGATGACAGGGCTAAAACCACATTTTCTACTCGGAGAGGACATTTCGAGTACTTACGATTGCCCATGGGTATAAAAAATGCTCCAGCAACCTTCCAACGCCTTATGGACAATGTCTTAAAGGGGATGCTTGGTACGGAAGCCTTTGTATATCTGAATGATATCGTAATCTATTCGGAAACTCTAGAGGAGAAAGACAAGAAGGGTCGAAGACTTTTCAAACGACTGAGGGAAGCGAACCTCAAATTACAACCTAACAAATGCGATTTTCTTCGCACCGAAATCGCATATTTAGGACACATCATCAGCAGTGATGGAGTGAGACCCAACCCGGAGAAAATTAACGCTATAAAGAATTTTCCTAGGCCCAGGACTGTTAAGGCGAGCAGACAATTCTTGGGGCTATCAGGATATTATCGGCGATTTATTGAAGACTATGCGAAATTAGCGAAACCTTTAGCAGATTTGCTTAAAAAGGATGCTAAGTTCATATGGGGATCAGAACAAAAGCGAAGTTTTCGCCAACTACGCACTTACCTCTATCGCGAACCCATTTTGCAATACCCAGATTTTGAAAAATCTTCAAATCAACTACCGACGCTTCGGAATACGCAGTAGGAGCCGTCTTGACGCAAGAAAAGGACTCCATGGATATGCCTATCGCATATTATTCAAAAATAATGGGTCCCACTGAACAACGCTACTTTAAGTCTGAAAAAGAATGTCTGGCCGTTTTATATGGTGTAATGAATTTCCGCCCATACTTGTACGGACGCGAGTTCATTTTGGCGTGCGACCATGAACCAATACATTGGATGACATATATTGATAATCCTGGTCCAAGGCTGCTTCGCTGGCGCCATAGACTAAACGACTACCAATATACTTTCGAATACAAGAAAGGAAAGTTGCACAGGGGAGTAGAGGCCCTATCTGGAAACTCCATTGGACTCAACGAGGAAGAAGCATCGACAGAAACTGATGACTTCACCGAGTCTGATGACTCCACCTCTACGCAAGCCAAACGAGTTAAGGGCTTTAAACAAGACACCTCACGTCATTCGGCGCTTCCAAGTAAACCCAACAAGGACGATGGAAGGAATGGTGTTAACCTTTGTTGTGCACACCTCTTTGAAATTACGTATTATGCACAGGGGGTATGTCATACCCCTGTTACTTCAAGCGTTTATTACAGACGTACAATTCGTTATTTTGACTCAAATAAAATTGCTGGTTATTGCTTGGAGCTTCCAAGATAAGGTCTAACAGAGGGCATTATCATTTTGTAACGTAAAAAAATTATAAATGATGTTAACGAAAAAAAAAAACGAAAAATTGACTTTTTCACTGAAAAATGCATAAAAATTTCAATTTTTAATATTTTTGAATCAATTTTTCGGGATTATTTTCTTGAAGTACCACACTTTCAAGGAAAAGTATTAGTTTATGGCGGAGTTGAAAAAAGTATATTTATTTTTCTATATGAATTCGCGCAATTTGAAAAAAATGAAAGTATTGATTATTATAAGAAATATGGGTCTATTTTCAAAATAATCGTTTTATTGGCAGCTTTTTGAGTTATTATCACACAAAATGTTGTAAAATTATACAAATATGAAAGAAATGTTGAGATTTTAGGAGCAAATATCAATCAATAAGTCATCTACAGACATTATAAATATCTGTATTCATGAAAGAAGAAAAAAACAAGCTCTCTTCCACTATTATTAACATTATTTACGCACTAATGAGCCAAAAATAACGACAAAATGAAAGTTGAAATTATTCATGAAATTATACGTACTGTGCACATGGGGTATTTCACATCCCAGAATTTCCGAAAATCAACTTTTCACCACTACCAAGAGCAGAAAAAATCCGGGCGGGGTAAAATATGTATGGGATCTTGAAATGTTACTCCTAGACTATATGTAGGTGGCAGCACAGGTCCCGATTCGCATTGTAAGGATGAGAAAAACGCGTTTGAAAATACTGTGGGGTATATCCTAGCCCCGGTGCACAACAAAGGTTAAAACTATATCCGCCGATATGACCACTTACAGGGCCTTACCATTAAAACGATCCTCGACTGAGGACAGTAATAAGGAATTTAAGACTCCCGAAAAGGGTATTAACGAACCAAAAAAATTAGGTCGACCCACTCGATCTGGAAATCAACAACCATTAGAAATGCCAAAAGCTACACCCACGGGACTAAAACCGGTACCAGCTAGCTCCGGAGCTGCCGGAGCCGCGTCCGGCAGAAGAAGAACGGATAAGGTCCCTGAAAAATTAGATCTAGACAAACCATATAAGCCACCTACTTATCTAAAAATGGAGGATATTAATCAAAGTGGAATAGCGAGCCGACTCAAGGAACGAAAGAAAAGAGCGAAAAGTCCTAAGCCCATCGCACGCACCTCAGAATCTTCATCAGCCAACGATGCGTCTTCCGAAAGTGAAGAAGGCAGCGAATCAGATCCTTCAGTATATCGAAAGAAGCATAGTCTTCTCCCGAGTATTGACCCTAAATTATCAATACCAAGGAAGGATCGACCACCTCAAAGTGCACCCCCAACCCTACCTAACTCTTGCTTCCCAAGTCTGTGCGATAAAAATACGGACGTATATGTAGACGAATCGTGTATTTATAACAAAAGCGGAGAACCGGAGGGCGGTATAGGCGTCTGGTTCGGCCACGATCATCCATGGAATATTTCCAAACCCGCTACCGGGAGACAAACAAATAATGCTGCCGAAATCCAAGCCGCCACAGCAGCTGCGAGGAAAGCGATTGAAAACGGCATCAACAAACTGCGGATAAATACAGATTCCAAGTTCCTTATCGACAGTTACACCAAATGGATCCCGAACTGGGAGGAAAACGGATGGAAGACCGCTGATGGCAAGCCTATTGTTAACCTGTCAATTCGAATTCGAAGAACTAAGGAAAGAGGAAGACTAAGGAAACTAAGAGCCTTGATGTGACCTGGAACCACGTCCCTGGTCACCAAGGGATAGAGGGCAATGAGATGGCTGATCACCTGGCACGAGCAGGCATCAACAGAGACAATGCTGCCCTCGACAATCATGCTCCAGAATCCAGTACATTCCAGAAAGAGCAGGATTCCATCACGCCCGCTAGCCATACAGATCCTATAGTTTATGTCAGTCCCCCTGCCGAAAGCAGTGAAGATAGCGACGACAGCGACGACAGCGATGACAGCCAGAGTGACAAAGGCGTAGAAACAAAACCACTTGAACCTATAATGGAAAGGACAGCGATTCAACGTTCCATCTCCAAATTTGACCGATCGTTGGAAGATCACCAGTTCTTGTTTTGGGACAAAGAAGGACTTGACGAAGCTCCCCCAGATGAAATCCTTCAAATAGAACGGACCACGGTATCGGGAGGAGAGGATGACCAGGAGTTACTAATCTCCCTGCAAAACATGGATCCATGTACCGACGCCGACCACCCCCTTCCCGCTAGAGTAAACGCATTTCTAGAGTCTTTCCGTAGGCACCTTGATACGAAGGGTGATTCTAAACCCGAGGACACGGTGTTAGACACAGAAAACCCATCCGAAACCAAAAATTCCGGGGTGGACAGGAGAAGCACAGTTCGGTTTAAGGACATACCCGAGGTTATAGAATCTCCCATCGTAGGAACGCAGCCGTCAAGGATATCATTATTCCAGACACCAATGTCCTCCGCCATACCCGTTGCTAGTTCAACTCCAGCAGCGGACATTGATAACATCAGGGAAATCAGTCGCCGAGAAAGGACGAGTGACAGCAAGAAGTACTCTATACCCCCGCGGCAGCTCAACCAATTGAGATCTATTCCCGAGAAAAAGGGCATTATCCCCCCACCACGAGCCGCAATAAATGTACACCTACCATATCTAGATGATCCTTCTTCCTCTTCAGGCAAGGAGGATCCTACACCAGATGTGGAGCAAAAGGTCAAGTCACCGTCGCCCGCTTCAGACGAAGGCGTGATACAGCACGAATGGGCTGAACCCATCACATATCGTAGAGACAATTACGCCCATTTCATTTCGGAAGACTGTGAACCAACCAATCACGTTTTTAAACTACTATTAGCTACAGAGCGCGTGTATCCACAAGATCTGTGGGAGAATAGGCCTCAAAAGGGACAGGTCTTGATTACACCTTTTGGGAAGAGCAAAGTGTACTCCATTGTAGTCAAGGGAAATCACTTTGATGAAATTCACTGGAAAGATGTGATTTCAGGACTAGAACGCATCAAGACAGCACTGGATCGAGACAAACAAAGAAGATGTCGAATGGCCAATTCGGGAGATCTGCTGGGTACCTTACCCCAGAATAAGATGTCCGAATTGCTAGCCGGCATATTCCGGGGTGGTAATGTTACCATTACCCTATGTCACGGCAGGCTGGAAGTCCCACCCGAAGCACTAAGATCTGAAATCATTGCTGAGTTCCATAATGGCCTACATGGAGGGCACAAGGGAGTTACCAAGACATACAGACGGATACGGTAGCGATACACGTGGCCGGGTATGCGGAATGAGATCAACGATTATATTAGACAGTGTAAGAGCTGCCTAGAAAATAAACTCGTAAGGGCACGCACACGTGAACCAATGGTCATTACGGATACCCCGGTCATCGTATTTGACAGAGTGTCCCTCGATACTGTCGGTAAACTCGCTACCACCTCCAGCGGTAACAGGCACATACTGTCGATGCAAGATAATTTCAGTAAGCTCTGCATAGCCGTACCTGTTCCCGACATTAAAACGAATACAATCGCACACGCGGTTGCCACGCACTTGTTTCCACAATACGGAGCCCCTCGTTGTATTCTTACGGATCGAGGAGGAAGCTTCGTAAGCAGACTAATGCACAAGCTAAGAAAAATATTCGGGGTTAAGGGGATTACCACGTCTGGATACCGCCCACAAACTAACGGTTCCCTGGAACGTAGTCACATCGTACTTACCGATTATATCAAAAATTACGCGAAAGATTACGATGGCTGGGATAGGTTGCTACCCTTCGCAATGTTTGCGTATAATACATCGGTACATGAATCTACCAACTTCACCCCCTTTAAACTAATATACGGAAAAATTGCGCGCCTGCCCAGTTCTTTCCCATCAGAGGAAAGACTAGAGACCTACGGATCTTACCTGCGTGACTTGATAATTAGACTGAATGAAATTCAAAAAATTGCAGCTAAAAACATGATAAAAGCCAAGGAAAAGTCAAAGGTACACTATGATGAAAGGGCTAGGCCACTGAACGCAAAAGTCGGTGGCAAAGTCAATGTCTTCAAAGATGTAAGGAAAAATAAATTTGATAAACGTGCGACCGGACCTTATACGATCGTAGGCTTCATTGAAAATCACAATGTTATTCTGGAAGCCGGCGATGGTACAAGATTCACGAAGCACGCGGATAAGCTCTTGGTCACCTACTGCTAATCGTCAATTAGAATAATACTATGCGAGACTCTTCATGTATGTAATGTAACTATTCATGTCATTTATGTCTAGATTATCCACCTTCGCCCTTGTTATAAAAAAAAATAACAACAAGACAATCATGTACGTAGCATCGAGTTGTAACCTCTGGATCACGTTGACTATGGCAGAAGATGTATTCTAGAACCTACAATTTCAATCTAGTACTGGGATCTTCTACGAAGGTTAACACATCCTACGGAGACGAGTTAGTAACTGGAGGGTCAACACCTTTCTACACGTAACCAAGTTGCAGCATACGCTTACCCATTACCAGGAGCGAATTCACAACCTGCCCAAGGAATGCGAGTCCACACTAGTCCCTCAATGCACTCGGCTAATCGGAGAATATAATTTGAATCCGAAATTAGCAGCAGCCAACCGACTGCAGGCTAACATCAACCGAGAACTACATGAACTGCATTATCACACTACAAAGACTTCACCACTTAGCCTACCTGCTGAAATGAGAAGCAAAAGAAGCACTCCAATGTTGGGCTTGCTAGGAGGATTAGTAGGACCAGTCGCTGGATTACTCACCTACGACGATGGCCAGGCCATGGAGGAAAAGATTAATGACTTGAATATAGCACAAGGGAACCTCTCACACCTAGTTGGCCAACAAACACATGTTGTTCGGTCACACCTAGGGGAACTACATAAAATCGCACGGGCCCAAGATGACCACCAAACCCAACTACAACACGAACTGCGGATCTCAGTTCAACACTTCAACGAAATTTCAAGTGCTGTGTTTGACATCAGCTATATTCAAAACTTTAGTAAAATCCTGCATGCCATCAACATGAGTATAGACGAGTATCTTCGAGCTGCGACTCAAATCCTGGCCGTCGTACATTCAGCTAGGAGAGGTGAGCTACATCCGTTACTGCTAACATCGGAACAGCTTGCACCCATATTCCATGACGTCCAGGACCATGCTCCTAAAGTCTCCTTTCCAGTCTCCGGACCCAATGTGAGCCTCGAAGAACTCGCTCAAGTGGCAACAGTCACGATTATCGCTAAAAGCGGTACACTACAAGTCATCATGGACATCCCACTGCTTGGAAAAATCGACTATAATCTATATGAGATGCACCGTCTACCGGTCCAATAACCCCTTCTGAGGAACGGTACGGGACGAGCATACATACGGTCAGCGACATCCTACATTGCATTTGAAGACACAGAGCACACATATACGCTCTTAACCCAACAAAAACACCAATCGTGTAACATCCTCAAGGACTACATTCTATGTCCCGGGTTATTTCCAATTTACGAGGTGTCTTCACAACAAACTTGTGAGCTACAGCTACTAATCAATCCAACTATGGCAGCCTTCAAGCTATGCGATATTCAGGTGTCCTATGACCGTCACCCTTTTTGGAAAGTCATTCCATCTCTTAGTGGTTGGATTTACTCTACCACAACGGAGCTCGCAACAGAGCTCATCTGCCCAGAAAGAGCCTCCAGACCACTACAACTGTCTGGATTAGGACTGATCAGAATCTCTCTAGGGTGTACGCAGCGAACCTCCCAAGTGTCATTAGTCGGATTGGAGCCAGCAACAGGTACCACAATAACCCTGTACGAACCTTCAATACATCTAGACTTGGTCAGGCTATCTACTAAATTGCGGGATATCGAACCATTGGCCTTGCCAGCCCAAGTTTCACCTGAAGATTTACATCCAAATTTGTTCCAAGAAGGCGAGAGAACACTGGGGCAGCTAGAACAACAAATATATGAATTCAGCATGCAGAGAAAAGAGAGGACTACTCAATCCCATTTAATACATGGAATATACGCAGGATTGGGAATATTAGCACTCATCATGGCCGTGTACATTTGTCATGCCAAGGTATTAGGATTATGGATCACCTATTGGACCTGCTGTCGACGACAAGAAACCTTAGAAATTAATTCAAACTCACGCTCACATGTAATCAGTATGAGTCAAATACCATTAGCTCACGCTAATCTTCCAGAAGGAGCCTCCGGATCACTGGAAACGTCACCAGCAATATTGACAACAACACCCTCGTCAGTAGTGGAAGATCTTCTAACAAAAAGGTTCACCCCATCTCCACCAGTCAGGATGCCTGCGCAGACACTCCAACCTGCCTAATCCTAACTCGTTCTCCCAAGGTTGCGACGTCAAGGATTCCCAGTACCACGATCAGCAACATCAGCAGCGGAACTCCTAGTGGCCCACGCATGTGTAGTGTTGTGATAGTGGCAAAAGGGAATGCAGTCCCAATAAAATGTATAAGTACAGGAACCACCTATTATATTACAAGGGATAGTCATATTTAGATATCTTGTCATGGATCTATGAGGCAGGGTACCAGTTGACAAGGCACTTGTTAGTACCTTCAGGTATGTCCCATGCACCCAAGGCACTAACATCTTATAACGCGTGTAGCCCGATGTTTTGCGCATAGAAAGTAAGCACTGGTTAGTTAAAGTAAATAATTCAGCGAGCCAGAATGGGACAATCATCTCGGACACTATGAACATCCAGGGACGGCTGTTAGTAATTCCAGGGCGGGTTTGTTACGGTAGACCCCATGAAGCCGGGCAACTGAAAGTCGTTATTGCAAGACTCAATGGTATCCGCGTACCAGATCAGTTAAGAAGTATGGTGCCCGAGGTGCATGCCCCATTCTTGTTCCGCGCTAACACATTATATCAGGTCATACACTGGACAGGGAGAGAGAGGCGGTATGAGATTGTCGCCGTGGTCTTTGCCACACCTAATCCGACCCCCCGCGCGGGCAGAGGAGTGCAATGAGACGGACGGCGGTGGATAATTATCACGCCTCCTTTGCCAACGACTTCTAATTTTTCCTGCGGTGCTGATACTTGCACATCGACCATAGCCACAAATTGCTGAAACTTCAGGCCGCACATGAAACGCATAAACGATATACATATATATATTAATGCTTCACCTGTAATGATAAATTCAATTTTTTCAAAGAGTAAAGAACTCATAAAATTCTTCAAAATACCTTAATTAAAATTATTGGACCAATCGCATAGAAATCGAACAGTGGATAATCAATAGCAATCCCAGTGACCACCCTTATGGATCGACTGATTGACGCTTATCACCGAGGCATATTTGAGCCCCTGTGGTAAGAACTCTCAACCCTGTTCCCCGCTGTCTACCAAAATAGTGAATTCGATTCCCTGAAGCTCTTGAAAGGTTCAATTAAACAAAATCAAACTAATTTACAAAAGGACAATTGTTTGTTGAATATTTTTAACGAACGAGTTAGTCATATAGATTCACTAATAAAACATCTGTCAAAAAGCTAATCAGAATTTGGCCAAGAAATATGACACCTTCAAAATTAACTTAACGTTTTTATCCTCACTTTATATATATTATTTCTATAATAAGTGATAATAATCCTTATTTCCCAGCAGGAAGTGAGTGATTAGAAATACTGATCAATTTGCACTATCCCAATAGTTCCAGGGATAACGAACTTGAACTGTTCAGTCGTCAGTTATCGATAATTGTACAACCAAAATATCCCCTTTCCTTGGGCGTGAAAATCTGACAGTACAGTTATCCTTAGCTGGCATGGACAGTGGATTTAAAAACATCATAGGAGTCAGGGATTATTATTGATGATTGAATATAAATTTATTTCACATGAAAATTTCTGGCATAGCAACAGAGTACACTGCACGTGCCCTGCAAAATTGCTTATTCTTGAACATTTTTCAAATCAGCATTTTGTAGTCGCGTAAACCACGTCCGGTCCTCATTCCCACAGTCGCCAGGCAAAGTCCATGTGCAATGTCGGCAATAAACCCTACCCAAATCTCCACACCATGGCCTACGAGGTGCATCTTGCCCGTAACCTCGGGGCCGTCGTTCGTCGCTTCTCGAGGAAGCAATTAAGACGCGGTCTAGGTCTAGCACCTAGAGTTCGCCCTGCCCGTCTGGCTTCAGTTTCGCGCGACTCGTACGCGATCCGTCACTTCGCGATACCCTTAGGGAAAAGTAGTGCTCCGGAGAAGAAGTCTCTTCGAGACGTTAAGATTGTAAATTTTCGCTGGTTCACGGGCAACCGAGACCAGTAAGGAACAGTGTGTGTGTGAAAGAACTAGAAAACCGCGGTTTCCCAATCAGTGTGTTTGGATCACGACGGATCGCGATCGTGTCGCGCGAGTGTAAGTGGAAGTGGCAAGTGGCGAGTCCTACGACTGGACCTACACCGAAGACGCACTGCACTCCAAGACAAGGTCAGATTTTTATGTGATTTTATAAGCGGAATATTTATTAAAACGAAGCATGTTATCGCGGCCGGCAATAGCCCTGATTCCACTCTCCACCTCTCTATCTCTCCTTTTGTCGGGAATAGTCGTGGTTATAAATACGTTTCGCCAGTAAATAAATTTAGGGATCACTTCGCTTGCCCGCCATCTCTTCTTTGCTACCGAAGGGATGTTGCGGTAGTCTAAGAATTACACTGTAGAATTCTGTTTATGATTTTCGGATTTCGCTGAATAAACTTTTTTGACCTGTTCAATTATTAAAGGAAAGGAATTCCGAATTATTTAAAGACCCTGCACAAAGTTCAGGACTACAAGGGTTAGGGCTCTCAGTCTGGGAGTAGGTAAAAACAATCGAACACCACAATAAAAATAAAGACGCGCTATTCTCTCCTGGAATAGTGTGTTGGTTTGGTACCTCCGGTAAACGAGGGAAAAAGAGCACTCGTTCAACTCACTCGTTCGTAACAGTCGGGCTTTCAAGAAGCAACGTTTTTCTTCTCTCGACTTTTTTCATATCCAGCGTTGTTTGGCTTAAAATTTTCTTTCGCTTTTTTTAAATATTGATAATGCTATGACTGTGACAATTTTCTTTCTATCGAAAAAAGTCGTAAGGATAAATTGTTCGACTTTCCAACTGCTACAAATGTCCGTACATAGAACTTTTGAATCCTAAATAAGTGTTCTCAACCATTTTGAAAATGCTCTAACTTTTTGAATTTTCATCCAAATTAGCTAGCTAACGAACTTGTCCTTTTCTTTTGACCTTGAAAATGTGTGCTAAAGCTCAATCCAATCTCATCATTTTTTCGAAATTTATCGTTCCTACAGACTACAGACAGACTATAGACAGACAGACATACAGAAACCTTCGTGAAAATAATTTGTTCTGACGCATGCAGTCTCAAAACGTAGAGGTTTGATGAAAACCGACTAAGTCAAATTTTACGGAAAACCAATACCTTCTCACTAGGATGAGAATATAAAATTCAGCTGCGAAAAAGCACATTATAATAAATTTAAATTTAAAATTTAGAATTTAAAATTTAAAGA
>CAKNXH010055540.1:16250-65202 GCA_932178445.1 Andricus quercusramuli
CACACGTGTTCCAAGAAAGGAACATGAAGGTCACATTGTTCTGTAACAGTGTTACTGTAAGGATACGTAACAGTTCTGGAATTCTGTTATGAACGGAATATAAAGGACACACTGTTCTGTAACGATATTAGATCAGAGTTGTGCCGACGGCCCACAGTGGGATGAAATCAAAAAACGAGTTTCAAAATAACTTG
Organism: Andricus quercusramuli; assembly: GCA_932178445.1. Lineage (NCBI taxonomy): Eukaryota > Metazoa > Arthropoda > Insecta > Hymenoptera > Cynipidae > Andricus > Andricus quercusramuli. Next base: position 16,445 of record CAKNXH010055540.1, read on the forward strand.
TAGCTGGCAATTCTTAACCGATTTCGGATTTTTTTTCTTCGAAAAATTCAGCATTAAATTCTGAAGAGAGTTATGTGGCCTGATTTTTGAATTTTTTTTTTGTTCAAACTTTCATGTGAATGCAAAGAGTGAAGAAAAAGTCGATTTATTCGTTTTTTTGTTTATCACGTTTAAAAATTTATATAAAGTGTTTAAAAAATTATAATAAAATATCGGATGATAATTTTCCGTCATTAAATATCACTGGCGATATAATTTGAAGAAAATTAGGAGAAAAAACGATTACTTCCTGCCTTTAAATGTCCACACTAGGCATTTGTTCATATAATTTGTTTATAAAATCAATAAAAAGTATTGGAAGATAATTGTCCAAAATTAAACGTCACTGACGACCTAATTTGAGGAGAATTAGAAGAAAACCCGATTTCTTCCTGCCTTAAAATGTACACGCTGGGAATTTGTTTATATAATTTGTTTATAAAATTGATAAAAAATATCGGATGATAATTTTTCATCATTAAATATCACTGGCGATGTAATTTGAGGAAAACTAAGAGAAAAACCAACTTCTTTCTTCCTTTAAATGTCCACAATAGGCATTTGTTTATAAAATTAATAAAAATATTGATTGATAATTGTTCATCATCAAACATAAGTGGCGATATAATTTGAGAAGAATTAGGGGGAAAAAAGATTTCTTTCTGCCTTCAATTGTCCACACTAGGCATTTGTTTATAAAATTTGCTTATAAAATTAATAAAAAATATATATCGGATGCCAAATTTTTATGATTGGGTATTATTTTTTCGATGAAAGCAAGTAATTTTAACGCAAAAATGTACTTTGCAAACGAAGAATCCATAGTGTAGACTATTTTTTAAGTTAATTTATTTATAACGATTAACTTCACAATGTCATAATTTTTTTTTGCTTTCAACTACGCCCGTGCCTATAGTCTGGAAATGCTGGTAATAGAAAACGTTTTTTAACGAAGATAAACAAAAAAAACAAAAAAATCGACTTTTTCTTCACTCTTTGCATTAACATAAAAGCTTAAACAAACAAAAATTCAAAAATCAGGCCACATAAATCTCTTCAAAAGTTAATGCTGAATTTTTCTTTAAAAAAAAAAATCCAAAATCGGTCAAGAATTGCCAGCTACAAGTTATTTTGAACCTCGTTTTTTGATTTCATCCCACTGTGCGGTCGGGCGCAGTCAGTTACTTGAACTGGGTAAGAATACGCCGACAGTAGGGGACAATGTCTGAAATAAAAAAAATAATGAATATATTCCTGAGATTACCCTGGCTTATTCAGCGAAAAAGCATGGCCGAGATTTTGTCATGAACGTTCAAGCGGTTCGATAGCGCAATTGGCTAAGGCATCGGCTAGGTACATTCGATTTAGGTAGTTTAGGTAGGGTTCGAATCCCCAACGAGTGCGATTTTTCAACGGGTTTAAGCGTGCGATTATATGTATACAGGACCGTGCGTGAAATTGTGTTATTTAAAATATAAACAAAGTGCAGCAATAATACAAAAAACATTTTTTTTACATAACCTTGTAACACTGTTATGAAATTGTTACAGAACGATTACAGAACAAATTTACATCGTAACACTGTGACATATGTGTTACGGCACTATTACAGAACAATGTTTCTTTGTAACCCTGTTCCTACATTGTTCTAAAAATTCTTTTTGAAATATAACGCTGTTTCTGAATTGTTACAGAACGATTACAGAACAAATTTACGTTGTAACACTGTTACATATGTGTTACGTCACTATAACAGAAAAATGTTCTTTTGTAACCCTGTTCCTGAATTATTCTAAAAATACATTTTCACTTATAACGCTGTTCCAGAATTGTTACAGAACGATTACAGAACAAATTTACATCGTAACACTGTTACATATGTGTTACGGCACTATTACAGAACATGGTTATTTTGTAACACTGTTCCTAAATTGTTCTAAATATATTTTTTTACATATAACGCTGTTCCAGAATTGTTACAGATCCCTGACAGAACATGGTTCTGTAACAGCGTTATAGAACAGCTACATTCATTTGGGGACGACATTATTCAGACCATGGTCTAAGTATGTTCTAAGTATGTTACAGAACCGGTTCTTTTCTGTTCTAGAACTGTTACATCACAGTTCTATAACAGTGTCCGCTGGGATCACACAGCGTTACTCCAACAATTATTTAGCTTTATTTTAAATATTTTTAAATACATAAATTTAAATGGAAAAAAATATAGCACTAAGAAGCTTGATAATTATAATCTTACTGGAATTACTTAACTACAAAACGAATTTCATAAGACTTGCATTATCTGAAATTATGCAGTATGATGAGAGAGAGAGAAAGGCAGACAGACGGGAGACAGAGAGAGAGAGAGAAAGACAGACGATAACATTTCACAAATACTGGGTAGTGAAATGTGCTTCCACATTGAACGAAAATTTGTGTTATTTAGCCCGAACATGAAGCCTTTTTTTCACAATTACCTCTTGGAAAAAATCAAACTGTTCACGCCATTCAGATTGAGAATTTTTAAGCAATGAATCTCCCATACTTTCTACAAATCTACGTATGTATACCATTAAGCCATTTCCCTTTCCGGGTAGGCGTGACACTACCCGATCCGGGTAGTGTTTCTAGGTGGATAGTTTCTTGTAGTAGATAACTACAAGTGTGGGCTCACCACACCCACGACAGTCCAACAGCACGTAGTTAGTAGTATTCCCAGACGCGGTCACCCATCCAAGTACTAACCGCGCCCAACATTGCTTAACTTAATTCTATGTTTATATGTTAGAATAGTGTTTTTAGTTTACTCTCATACATAAATTGTGTAGTTTTTTCCATATTATAATGCACAGATACACTGTTAGAAAAATCTGTACTGGATTTAGTATACATGTAATGGAAGCAAGAATGCACAACATGAAATAAAATTTAGTATACCAGCGTACAGTAAATTTAGTATATGCATATACTGATTTTAGTATGCACGTACATGAAATTTAGTATACGCGTATACTAAATCCAGTATAAATGTATACGAAATTTGGTATACGCATATACTAAATTCAGTATACGCGTTCCGTTTCGCGCGGGTTCCATATTATCACCGCCTGTAAATATGATCAGATGAAACATGAAATTAAAGAACAAAGTTTTAATTTTCAAATACTCATATCGTTAAGTTACATTTAAGTTAATAAATTGAATATACCTTTCAAAGAGAAGACTTCGCAGATCCTCGCAAAAAGAAGCCGAACCTTTCAGCATTACGAAGAACTCAACCAAATGCAGCGGTATACGAGCCTGCTACCGGCCACGTTGCCCGACTCACGTAAATCGAAACGCGCTTGCGCAGCTGAATATAGTAAACACGTATATGAATTTTAGTGTACAAAAACTATTAAATTCATATACGTGAAAGAAACTTACTCTACACTTAAATTATTTAGTATACATATAACCTCATGAAATAAATTTAGTATACGTAAGTATACTAAAATTACAAAGTGTAATGAGTTTAGTAAACATATAGGAACTTTACTATGCCCGTGTATACTAAAATCGCAAACATTTCTTACAGTGTATTTCAAATTATGAATTCTACAGAATAATATAGATATAATTCAAAATCTCGACCTAACCTATAAGCTACTTCATATGTATTTAATTTTAAACCTTTAAAAGGATTTCAGGATAAATATTTCACCTGCAAGGTTAAACAAAATTGAGCAAAGGGAAATCCTAGGTGAATTATACCATTTTTACAACTGAAATTAATTATTAGTGTAGAAGCTAAAACGAGCATATTAAGAATTATCGTCTTTGAATTTAAATGCATACTGTACATGAAATTTAATGTACGTGAGTATCCAGAAACGAGCCTATTGTGACACTCAGAAAAAAAAAACAATTTTCTTCATTCTACAAAATCGTTTTGTTGGCTGCATTCCCTGGCGGACCGGCCGAACGCAAACATTACGCTACAGCGTAACGGTAAAGTAATGGTAAAGTAATGGTAAAGTAATATGGCATTATAATTGATAAAAGAAACAAAATTAATATGTAAACTGTTGCAATTATAATAAAGCGTTGAAATTTATGTTAAATGGTCATGCCGTCATTGCAACAACTTGCTTTCTCATCGTTAAAAAATAAAAAAAACAAAGTGGCTGTCATTCAAGTCAGGCCCCTGCAGAGTGGCAACCCACTTGAAGCCCCGTTAGCGGGTTGCCAATATGCAGGGGCTGGACTGCGATGACAGTCACTATGTTTTTTTATTTTTTAACGCTGCAAAAGCAACTTGTTGCAATTACGGCATGGCCATTTAACGTAAATTTCAACGTTTCATTATAATTGCAACAGTTTACATATTAATTTTGTTTCTTTTATCAATTATTATGCCATATTACTTTACCATTACTTTACCATTACTTTACCGTTACGCTGTAGCGTAATGTTTGCGTTCGGCCGGTCCGCCAGGGTTTGGTTGATTTCAGAAAATATTTGGGTCATATGAACCAAATTTTCGTTTAGTTGACCAAATTCGTTTGTTTCAATTAATCAAAGTTTTGGCTGAATCGCTTTTGTTATTTAAAAAAATATTTTATTGATTTTACAAAATTTTTCAGTTGGATCTACTAAATAATCTAAGAGAGAATTTTGCTAAAATTAAGAAAAATATTTGGTTGATTCAACAAAAATATTTTGTTGAAACCATCTTCAACGTGACGGACGCTTGTGAAATTGGTACGATCGCGTACTCCAATTCAGCATGACAGCCACCTACGAGAGTTCGTAGCCTCACGAAAAAAAACATAAGAATATGTCGGCATCCCGGTGAACCTTATCAAAATAAATGTGGAAACAGAATCGATTGGGATTAAGTTATTGTGTGAAAAATACGTAAGATTACTAATTGAATCTTTGTGTGTCTACGATTGCGTGATTAGATTTTTGATTAAAAAAACAAAAAAAACAGAACGATTTTTGAATCAATTGAACAAAGCATCCAGCACAATTTACATTGCTCTCTGAGTCTGAATGAGGGAAAATTTCACTATTTGAATTAGTAAAACTTGTAATTAGTAATTAGTAATTAGTAATTAGTAATCTTGCTCACTAAACAAATAACCTTCACATTCCTTCTAGAAGCTTCCGAGTTCAATCACCTTAGGACATTTTTACATATACCCTCAAAAATACTAGTATTTACCCCCACTTATCAATTCTAAGAAATCCATCTTGCACACTAAACATATAACCTTCAAATTCCTTCTAGAAACTTCCAGGCCAACCACCTTGCGAAAATTCTAGATGTCGGTAACATGTCGGTGCAGGAATCTATATCCAGAAGTCCCCCTGTTATACTACTTTCAAAGACCGAATCGATAAGGTATTTAAAACGTTTGAAATTCCACGATATTTGTTCGCACATTAATGACATTCAATTCGCACCTTCTTACCGGGTAGGGTCACAAAAAATAGAAATCAATTTATCGTTGAGTCAGACGTTCGGGCTCGATTATGGGCCCTCATCAGTGATTTATTTCTGAAATATGGTACAAAAAATTGTTGTTGATTCGTGGAAGGTTATAATTTTTTGGTGAAACTTTTGTTTTATTTATATAATAGCAAAAAATTAATTTTTTAGAGATGTAACGTAAGACAATAAAATTATTTGCGTCGATTAAAGAATTAATTGTTATAGAGATGTAAATGAAGACAAAAATTTGTCAGTTTTTATAATTCAAAACCTAAAGTTATTTGACATCGTTAAATCATGAGAATATTACAATTTTACATTTTTTTACAGAAATTATCAAAATTTGTCGGTCTCATCAATAGGATTAGAAACATCACCTTATAAATTAACAAGAAGGGGGTTGAAATTAGTGAATGAGATCATTAAACACTTTTTTAAAAAGTAATTGGATCACTGAACACTTTTACAAAACTGTACTTTTTTCGTTTACGTTTTTTAGAAACCGCCATGCCTTGAGAGATAGGCAAAAATGACTGCAGTATGTAAGTTCCGGAGGGTGTGTATATTGTTCTGAGGGAGAAATTAGAGGGGAAAAAATGTGGTGGGAATGTTTTACATATTCTCTTGAAAAGGAGTCATGGTGACTCAAGAGAAGACATTTGAAGCAAATCTGGAATAGGTACAAGTGACTTGTCAAAGAGCATCATAAAATGTAACATGACCTTTTTAAAGGGGCCGAAGGCTGATTTTTGAGTGGATATGTACAATATGGTTGTGTGCGTGTCTTAAGAGTAAAGAGTGAATTGTATTGGAAAAAAACTTATTTTTTTAAATAAATTATTGGTTGTATACAGGATATTATTAATGTTATTATTAATCTTTGCTATAATTGAAAATCTCCCTTTATTTTCTTCTATTTAAAATGATGAATAATTGTAACTTAATTTTTAATTTATTTAATGAATAATTGGGACAAATTGGCAACTAACGATGAAGTTTAGTTAGTAACGCGTGGTAAAATGCAGAAAGGTTTTCAGTGTCGGTACGCTGGTTCACTGCTTTCAAATTACTTGCTATGTGAGTCATTTCGAGCAACATTCTTTTTTTGTAATTTGTGGTTGTTTCAAGGATTGTAGTATGGTCAAAGTCAAATTTGTGATCCTGATACCACGCATATTTGGTCAATGGTCATGGCAGTCCATTAACTAGGTGGTCGGTAAACATCCTTTGTGTGTTCTTTTTTTCGAATTCTTAGGGGCCGCTTAGTTGTACCTATACAGGGTGTCCCAGACTAAAGTGTCCGGACTTATATAGCCATATAAAAATTTAAAAAATAAATAGAAAATTTCTTTTCCAAAAATCAGTTGAAGTTTTACTTTTTTAGTTATAAAACGTTTAAGCTGGACCAATCAGGAGCGCTGTATAAACAGCCGTGTGTGCGTGAACGGGATTACAACGTAGTGTTCTCCCGTCGCTAACCCCACCTCTGCGCTCGCTTCGATAACACTGCGTTGAAATCTCGTTCACGTACACACGTCCAGCTTAAATGTTTTATAACTAAAAAACTAAAACTTCAACGGATGTTTGGAAAAGGAAATTTCTATTTATTTTTTTCATTTTTATACGGCTATATAAGTCCGGACACTGTAGACGAGATTTGTGTTATCATCTGTAAGAACGGGGCCTTTTTTTGATTTAAAAATTGGAGTTAGATCATTAACATTTCGAAAAGCTGTGTAAAATCTGTGTGTGAGTGGTTGCTTGTGTTTGTATGCCGCTGGCTGTAGCAGTGCGATTGGAAGCGCTTGTGCACTCTCTTTCTGTGCGCAAATAATTCATTCTTTTTTTGACAATTATGTTGATAAATTCTAATAATTTCCACCTCCTTCTTATGAATTTATAAGGTGAGTTTCTATTCCTATTGATGAGACCGACAAATTTTGATAACTTCTGTAAAAAAATGTAAAATTGTAATATTCTCATGATTTAACGATGTCCAAATAACTTTAGGTTTTGAATTATAAAAACTGAGACATTTTTGTCTTCATTTACATCTCTATAACAATTAATTCTTTGATCGACGCAAATAATTTCAGTGTCTTATGTTACATCTCTAAAAACTTAATTTTTTGCTATTATATAAACAAAACAAAAATTTCACCAAAAAATTATAACCTTCCACGAATCAACAATATAAAACTACAAACTAATTTTTATTTCTAATGTTTATTGCTATTTAGGTTTAAGTATTTTGAATAGAAACTTTATTTAAATTAACAAACAAAAAATGAAAGTTAAAAATGAACGTTCTCCTAAATTCTCGATAAATTCTCCTATTCTCGGTAATATACGAAGTACCTATCTCCGTTACCTTCTCCAAATTTAAATTACCGAGAATTTTCGAACTCTAGGCTCGGGCAGGGATGTGTAGTTACGCGTAACTGGAAGTTTATTACGTATAATGCCTAAAGGAGCTATTTTACGTAAAATACCTCGAGCGAGTAAAATACGTGTAGAAAACCTCTGACTGGCCATCTAATTTAAATTTATAATTTCCCGCCACAGAGGTGGCACTATCATATATAAAATAAGATGTAATTTACCTCATGTAGAAAACTAATGACGTAAAATACCGTAAGACGTAAATAAATAAATAATTATGTAAATTACCGTAGAAAACCAAGTAAATTACCACGATTATTTTACTTACCCATCCCTGGGCTCGGGGCACGAAAGAATAATAAGGAGACCGATCTCTGTACCAGCCCTATGCATCGCCCGTGTATGTGTATGTGGTAGTTGTTCTCTTAGCATCCGGAGGGGTATCGTAGTTCAAATAAATCCAATAGATGGCGCTCCGAACGCGTAGGCCCGTGTTTGCATTGTTATGTATAGCAAAAATACTAAAATTCATTTAAAACTTGATACTTTTTATAAAAATAAAAAAAGAACACAGTTTTCAGTAACAATAAGCGCAGCTGTAATTATTAATAATAAAAAATTCATGAAAACATGTAATTTATTATCAGGAAAATTGAATATAAAGATGAGTATTTTGAAAACACTTTGAATTGTATTCATATTTCTCTATTGTTTATTTTGCTAATGTAATTAGTTAATTTTATAAACAATTGCAAATGTTACCAATTTAAAAGATTTATTGATATTATTTAATTATTAATAGTAAAAATAATATTTAAACCTTAATAATTAGCCTTAATATATACTTTTTTATTAATTCCTCTAGAAATTTCCTCTCTCTCTGAAAAATATATATTTATATATAATTTATTTATAATACATTATATATAAATAAATTAATGTAAAAATTGCATCAAAATAATTTATAATTGAAGAAAAATTATTTATTGAATATATTATTGAAGACACTTATAATTATTGGATAGAATAATTTATTGTAAAGTGATTGACAAGATTAATGAGTGGAAAAATATATTTATATTAATATATAAGAGCATTTCAATTTGAAGGCATACCATTTCTTTAAGTAAACGAATTAAAAATATTTCTTTTCATTTTCATTATAAATCGCCTAACAAATTAAACGTAAAAATATATATAATATACAGAGTGCACAATCTTCCCTTTTTTTCTTAGTTTCCCCTTTTTTGTTGAAATTCCCCTTTCCCCCCTAATTTCAAAAAGCTTCCCCTTTTTCCCCTTTTCTCATGAAATACACGATATTTGAAAATACGATATTTGAACTACACCCATAACATTAAAAAATATATAGGACTTTTTAAACAAGTATTACAAGGTGAACCTGCTCGGTGGGTGCCTATCACCACTACGCAGCGCGTCCTCGGGTTGCGGATAGAGGAACGGCCCGTAAGGCTGAACAGCCCCTCAGGTTAACTGCGAATACAAGAATAAGCAGTCGCGGACAGACGATAGGAACCAGTCGTGGGTGTGGTGAGCTGAATCACTGGTAGAAAATATTCACCTAGAAACAAAACACTACCCGAACCAAAACTAAAAATCTTGTAAGGGAAAAATCCTGCTGCCCCATCGGACACCGCAGCGATGACACTGCCCGCAAGGGATGTGTGGAATGATTCGCCTGTATAGGGCCAAAGGGGTATTGATGCCAGTAGGCGCGCTGCCTTGCAGGGGGATGTTAGGATACGAGGATGAAACTGTAACGTGTCTGGCGACAAGTTGACATGGTCCTTGTCAGAGTGGGAAAGCTACCATACTTCGGCCTAGGGAGGTATGGAGGTTATCACCAAAGATATTAGTACCTAGATGCGGCAAGGGATTAGTAGGGCCACATACCGGTAGTTGGCGCTCCAGGCAAGTTTGTGGTCGTTGCATATATATATAATATATATAGCTGACTGGAATGATATATATATAATATATATAGCACTAGATGCAGCAAGGGATTAGTAGGGCCACATACCGGTAGTTGGCGCTCCAGGCAAGTTTGTGGTCGTTGCATATATATATATAATATATATAGCTGACTGGAATGATATATATATAATATATATAGCTATCATTCCAGTGTTACGGGCACATACTAGAGGCGATGTGAAAGCCGCTTATTCTCGTGGCGCCAAGTCGTAGATTTTTAAATCCATATTTTTAATAATCTACTTTTCTTCCAAAAATTAGGGCAAATATAATTAGGAGAATAATCAAAGAGTTTATTTAAATTACTGAAAACTGATTCGTTGTTGTACAAGTCCTCGAAATGTACATATTTAGTAACTGTGACTTCATATCTTATCCAAAATTATTCCTATTGTTCTATAAAAGTCCAAATTGTTCAAAATCCCGATATTATTCTTCCTTCTTAAAAAGTTTTGAATAATAATTTAGATATATTACGAACTTCTGTTGAAATTTGGACTTTTGTAACAAAATGGATCCAGGGACCAACCAAAAAATACCGAAAAAGTGAATACCCAATACATAAATTGATGAGAAGTAAAAATACCGAATTATAAATGTTATCGGAAAATTTTTTAATTCACCAAATTTTTATTTTGTGAATTGAAGAATTTTTAGGGTATTTAATAATTTCTTATTTGTACAATTCTGAAATTTTGTAAATCTTTAAATTTTGATTTCGGAAACTTGAAAGTTAGGGCACATAAAATTCGTTATTTTAAATTTATTCGTCAATAAAGTTGTCAATTCGTGTAATAGGGATCCATTTCTTTTCGGTATTTTCGAATAACAGGTCATTATTTAAACTAAAAATAACTCAATATTGAAATCGAATTTTCACTGAGTAAAATTTCAGAATTAATTACAAGATTATTTCTAAACCATTAAATTTTCTATCGGCTACCGCATTCCTTTCAGGATACATTTTTTTTTATTTGAAAAATAAATTTTTAAAACAAAAAAAGTTCAATAAATTTGAAAAAAATCATCTTTCCATAGGAGTTATAATTGCTTAGAATTAACTTGGTTAATTCTGAAATTCCATTTTATGAAATAAGTGTACGAAAGATTTGGAATAGTCTGCGATTTTCGTCAATGATCTTGCCGCTTCTATTAGATATTTAATACTTAATACGGAAATGTGAATCATGAAAAAAATGTCATCAGTCTTAATTTTATAAGAAATTGGTAAAACTTATGGCTCTATAATAAAAATGAAAATGTAGTTAAATTTACAAGACTGTATTTATTATTTATTATTCACTTATTATCACGCGTCATTCGGACCATGAAAAAGTTGGGAATTTGTCAGATACAAGAATTTTTCTAAGAAAAATGAACCACTTTAATATTTTGAATAGTTTGTGAAAAAGCAGATAGGTATAATGTTCGAATTATCAGCAGCATGCCCGCAGTTCAGGGAAACCTGGAAATCAAGGACATGTCATAGAATTTGGTTGACCAGAGAAAGTCAGGGATATAAAAAAAATGGCAAAAGTCCTAAGAAACACTTTACGTAACTGTCCAGAATAATCAATACCGCTAAATATTTACTTGTTTAAGATCAATTCTCTATAGACACTTTTAAAATGAATATTTCAATTCGAAGTAATGTCAAAGGATTTTGAAGATTTAAGGGTATTTTTGAAAATTTCAAGGTATTATCAAGAGCTTTAAAAAGTTTCAAGAGATTTCAAAGGATTTCAAATATTTTAAGTTTTTTTTTAATTAAAAAAAAATTCAAGAGATTGAAAAAATGTTAAGGGGTTTTTAAACATTATAAAGGATTTGAAGTAATTTAGGGTATTTTAGAAAATTCAAATGAATTTTCAATTTATTTCAATAATTTAACAGGATTTGGAAGGATTTGATCTATTTTGGGTTGTCATCAAAGATTTCAAGGAATTTTTAATTTACTTTAATAATTTGAAGGGATTTCAAAAGAATCCAAATATTTTAAGGTATTTAAAAAGAATTTCTTAAATTTCTCAATTCTTCACAATTCATTTGCATTCTTTGGAATTTAACTTGAATTGTTTTGAATGCTTAAGAATCGAATTCTTTTAAATTCAAAAGAACATTAGTCACATCAATTATGTACCTTAGCGACTTTTTGTGTATATATACAGATCACTTTTTCAAGTAAATCAGTCTGTGACAGCTCTGAGATTAAAAAATAAAAAATGTATCAAATCAATTTGAAAATTTTTTAGTTTCATATTTAAAATATTCTATATAAAAATGTTATAAGATTATAATTTTATTCTTTAAGATATCTATGGCCAAGGATAATAAATACTTATAAGAAAAGGTTAGGGAATTTTGAAAATTTTATTTAGTTTTTCGGCCACCCTGCGATTAGTAATTTTGATTGTGGCCCTTAACGGCCGTTCTAATTAGAACGGTATTTTGCTACATTCAATAAGTCAAAAACCAAAAAAACCACACAAAAAAAACAAACAAAAATAGAAATAAGTTGCTTTCCTACTAATAAGTGATTTTTTTTCAGGAAAGAACATAAGAAAAAATTGGTTTTAAATTCACGAATGTTTATAAAATATCATACAAATAACATTTTTTTCTTATGTGATAAGTCGTGGCATTTGACACAACTTCCCAATTATTTTTTATCTCTGAAAATTATTTTTAAAATCATTTAATTTTCAATTCAATATTTGCCATTTTATTTGGTTTTTAATAGAGATACAAAATACCTATTTATTAAACTAAAATTAATACTTCATTCATTAATAAAGTACTGCCAGAGTACTGCATAATTTATAGGATACTCCCGGTGAGAGGGCTTAGTAAACTGTGGAGATTTAATATATCATTTCATTTTATTTATTTAACTGAGTTTTAAATTAAATTTTAGTATTTATGTTGAAAATAACAGTCTTATTTTTAATTTCTTTTAATATACTCTCCACCGTTGAAGCCAAGAAACAATCCAAATACCGTCATTTTTAATTTATAGTAATAAAAATCCGTATTTTAATTAACATATCTGTTAATCTGTTTCAATATGTTGAAAAAACATAATATACGTAAATTTGTAACATAGGGGAAACCTCCCTACAGTAGATAATGATTTACAGTAGATAATCTTAATTAACTGGAAAACTGACAACAAATGTTCATTACTTTTGTTAGTATAACGTTTCAGCAAGGATACTATATCCTCTGACGAACTTTTATTGAAATTTCATAATTAATTAATGCGTGAGAGCAAAAAATTTATTTTTAACCTGAAAAAAAAAATTTCACCTATTCTTTATTCATACTTTTTAACTTAATGAAACATTTTCATGACATGTTAATACATTAGAATCAAAGCTTGAAGTTTAATGAACAATATTTATAAATACAAAGTGTTTTTTCTTCAATATTTATAAATATTTAAGGACATTACATTGAATATTACATTTTCCAACAGTAGATAACCAACAGTAGATAATCGGAAAATTATAAGAAATATCTCTGTCAAAATTGGCAGCTCTGCGACTGTCTTGCAGTTGTTTTAAATTAAAGGTTGTGTTTGTTTGTTTATTTTGATTTGTGAAGTTTTTAAATTCAAATTATTTCAAATGATAAAGTAAGAAAATAATGTAAATTATTATTTATTAAAAAGCTCATAAATTTTAATTGTGTTTCAAGGAGCCTTTCGGAAAAGGTATAATTTTTTGGATTAAGGTACGTATAAAAAGTGCACTTTTCTGTCATCGCAAGTCAGGTTAAATTGTATGAAGATTAAACATCTTGTACCAATCGCACCAACCTTACGAAATATCAGAGATAAAAAAATGTCAATAATCTAAACTTTTGCGTTTTTTGTAAAATTATCGTAGTTTCAAGTATTATTCACTCAATGAATTGATTTTAATTGTAAGTATACTAATAATAAATTATAATGATCCAGAATTGAGTATTCTAACTTGCCCAGGAGCAATACCAGAAACGATTATCTATTGATGGACAAAGGTGTCAAAATCGTACCATTGACCAGGTCTAATAAAAAAGTTTAATACAGCTAATTGATTAATTTCGTGATATTTTTTTCTATAAGAATACTTAATTAAATATGTAAGCTTTATTTAACAATGATCATCTTTCTTTAATTTTGGAAACTGATGCAGTTAAATGCTGTTGATTTTTTCCCTATCTACTGTAGGGTGGTCTCCCCTACAATAAGACTCATCAAAATAAAACAAATTTTGCTTATTTTTCTACCGTCTACTTGTCATTTATTTCACTGATTCAAATAATGCTTCATTTACTCAAATTATGGGTAGAGATTTAATTTGGTAAATAAATAAAATATTTCGTTCGACCAAAATTGTTTTCATTAAAGTAGATTAATATTTATTTGGAACTATTTTTTTTTAATTGTTTAGATTCAGTATATATATATATATATATATATATATATATATATATATATATATTATTTCGGTATTTTTTATTAGTCCCAAAGAAGATGATTTGAAAGATTTAATCTATTAATTAACATTTTTCAATTAGTTTAAAGATATTTTGTAAAACCCTTGTAAGAAATTCAACTTGGTATATGTATAGTGGAATAAGTATGCCAAATTTTATCAATTTATCTGTACACGTTCACCACATATTGCAGGATCGTAAAAAGCTTGACATACATACAATCACACATGCACACTACCGAACAATTTTTCAGGACGTCAAATTATATATATTCCCCTCGCAATTTATTCCGGAAAACCGTTTTTTGGAAACTGGATTTTGAAACCACCACAAATGTTTAAATTTCCAATATCCAAATTTATCGAATTATAAAATTTCCTAAAATTAATTTCATTTCAATAATTAGATGAATTAATTATTTAATATTTATATACATATATATATATATTAAATAATTAATTTACCTAATTATTTATATAAAAATAATTTTATTCAATTTTATAATTCGGTATTTTTATTTTTCATCTATTTGTGTATATGGTATTTATTTTTTGGGTATTTATGGTTAGACGCAATAATTTATTAATCGATTAATTAATTATGTTAGTAAAAATAATTTTAATTAAAATATTTATATTCGATAATTTGAAATCAAATAAATATAAATGTTGAGAATTTAAGAGTTATGGAAAATTAAATAATTCGTGAATTTTAATTTTCCACATTTTTTCACTTCTTACTCATTATTTTTTATCTGTTTCGTTAGTCCCATTTCTTTTTCAGCTCTGCCGCCTTGGGAATAGTTCATAGCATTGGGTTGAAGTTTCAGACGTTTAGTCTGATGAACTTTTTTTTACATTTATTGTATTAAGAATATGGAAAAAGTTCCCAAAACCATTTTTTTTATTTATTTACTAGCAGAAATTTACCTAGCGTTGCCCGGGATTTTAAAAGATTTCTAGTCACTTTCAGGATTTTTAAGGTATTTTAAGTCATTTTAAGAGATTTACAGAAAATTAAAAGGATTTGAACCATTTTATGGGATTTTACTTGATTTTAAAGATTTTAAAGGGATTGCAAAAGAGTTTCAAGATTTTCAAGAGATTTCATTATATTTCGAGAGATTTGAAAACATTCTAAGGGGTTTTAAGAGATTTCAAAATATGTTCAAGAGATTTTTCAAAATTTTAATATTCCTTTGTAAATTTCTTAAAATTGTTTAAAATATATCAAAATCCCTTGGAGTTTATTAAAATCTTTTGAAATATCTTTAAATCTCTCCCAATTCCTGCAAATTTGTTAAAATCACTTAAAATATCTTAAATCTTGTGAAATTTCTGAAAAAACCTCTTTTTCAACTCTTTTAAAATTCTTTTTAAATCCCTAAAATCAATTAGCATCCCTTGCAAATTCTTTTAAATCCTTTAAAGTCTTTTTATCCCTTGAAATTTCTTAAAAACACTATAAATCTCTTGAAATCCTTTAATAATTTTTGAAATCTCATTGAATCTCTTGAAATTCCTTAAAATTACTTCAAGATCATTTGCAATCCTTTAAAGTGTCTTTAAATTCCTTTAAATTCTATGAAATCTCTTAAAATTCCAGGTGACGCTGGGTATATTTCAGCTAGTGAATAAATAAAAAATGTTGATTTTAGAAACTTTAGAACCTATTTTTGTTTTTTCTTTTATTTCAATAAGTTAAAAAAAATCATCAGGTTAGACGTCTGAACCTTCAAGCCAATGTTCATAGCAAGCCTGGCGAGTCTTTTTGCTCGCTAGGCTCTCACCACCGACGGTGACTCATTCACATTTCACACGATTTGACGCGGTTGCCATGGAAACAATGAAAAGTTGAAGAGGGCAGCACCTCAACGTAGGCTAGAAAGTAGTGACATATATATATTCGGCGTCCCCACTCCTGATCCTTGCCGCATCTAGGTACTAATATCTTTGTTATCACTGCTAGGACACTGGACTCACCCACGATCGGAATAGGATCCTAACGTGCGGATTATCTTGAACTACCATGGCTAACTTGCAAAAACAAAAAACCACAGTTAAGGATCCAAGGGTGGGAACTCTAAACGCGCGTAGTCTAAATACTGGCGGATTTAGCGAACTCATTGGGATAGCAAATAAATAGAAAACTGACTTAATAGCACTTCAAGAAACCTGCTGGCCGGGCGATTTCGCGTTAATTTCTAAGGATAAATATACTTTTCACTATGGGGGAGCTAAGGAGTTCAGACTGGGGACCGGTTTTCTTATTAATAAACGAATTTCGCAAGCGGTTATCGACATGCAATTCATTAACGATCGGTTATCATACATTGTACTAAAGGGTAATTTCAGCAAACACGTATTAATCAATGTGCACTGCCCCACCGAGGACAAAGACGAAGACACTAAAGATCTTTTTTACGAAACAATCGAGCAGGTTTTTGACAAGTTCTCAACGTTTGCCGCAAAAATAGTATTGGGAGATTTCAACGTGAAAATTGGAAAAGAACCAATGTATAGGCCTACAATAGGATCAGAAAGTTTGCATGACGTCAGTAATGATAATGGAACCAGAGTAATAAACTTTGCAGCTTCAAAGAACCTCGTTGTCAAAAGCACATATTTCAAGCATAAAAATATACATAAGGCCACCGGGAAATCACCAGATGGTAACACTCACAATCAGATTGATCACATACTAATTGACAGAAGACGTCATACAAACATTCTCGATATAAGATCATATAGGGGAGCGGATTTAAATTCAGACCATTTTCTCGTGAAAGTAAAACTAAGATATAGGCTAGCGTTAAGTAAGAAAACAAGGCGCACAGAGCCAACAGTTCGTTTCAATATAGATAAGTTCAAAACAGCAACAGAAACATTAAATTATCAAGTTCAGATTTCTAATAGTTTCGACGCTCTCCAAGAACAGAGAGACGATAACAATAATTGCGAGGAGGACCCGGAAACCCTGTGGAGGGTATAGGTATTCACTTGTCCGAAATTTCATTTTCCCTAAAACTCATTTTGCCGAAAAAATCACTAGATTACTAGCCGCCTTCGAAACAATTGATAGATGGGCTTCTGCTTGCCCAATTAAAATTGGCTTTGTCTGCTGGCTGTCAGCCAGCCAACATATAAGGGCTTTTTTCCTGTGCGTGAGAAGAGGACACGTTGCGCTTGCGCACTCATAGAAGAGTGATTACGACTTACAGGCCTGGCACTTACGGTGCCGTTGCTCCTAACAGATCCGAGAAAGTTTCCCATTGAAATATTAAAAAAGAAATTTTAAAAAATTTATTATTAATAATCAAAAATAATTTTTTCAACATGTTCAAGTGATACGTGGGTGGTTTTTAATATATTCTGAGCATTAGGTCAAAAAACAAAATGAATATTCAGAAAATAAAAAATATTGTGTTATTTAATGTAATATTTTCTTTATTTTTTGAAACCTAATGTCAGAATCTATTAAAACCCATCCACGTACCACTTCAACATATTAAAAAAATTATTTTTGATTATTGATAATAAATAAACAAAATTGTATTTTTCAACATTTCAAATAAGTGTGCGAACGGCAGCCAATCAAGCTCCTTGTGCATCGCATGCGTAGTAGTGCAAGGTGCCCGTGTCGGGAGGAGCACTTCATAGGAGTTCCACTGCATTTGGTATCCTCATGTCTTTTCTCCATGGCAACACCATTAGACCCTCTTTGTCTACCATATACGATAGAAAGAGAGCTTGAGAAACGTTCCTTTCAACTTCAATTGCACCTAGTTGTCTATCTCACATGGTAGAAGCAGTAGTATAGTCCTAAAAATGTAGGTGGCCCAGCGCAGGGGCGGCGCCCCCCCCCCCGCTCGCCGGGATTGGAAGGAGTTATAGTGAAGAATGTTGATATGACTTTTATGATTTGATTAAAACTTGGTAACAACGTAACAACCGTAACCCTTTCCAGGATTCCTGGAAAGCGAAGAAAAAAATGACAGAAAAACTTGGTGGCAGTCATACACTTGTCGTGGCAGTCAGCACCTGCTGAAAGTGATGAGTCCTGTCATATAGCCTACAAGGTGCCCACTATTCTTTAATTTTTCGTCTCCTGACTTTCTCTCTGTAAATATTCGTGATTTTTACTGGTTTAGAAAAAATATAATCTCTTTGCGAAACCCACAGTATTTTTACATATATGATTAATTGCAAAAGTCGATAAGCATCAGCAAACCTTTTTTGCATGAAATCTATTAACTTTTAATATAATAAGTAGGATAAGGAAATTCGTGTGTCTGATAAAGGAAAATACATAGACACGTCTTATTATAATATGCACTAGCAGTAAATATACGCGCGCGAATTGCGCGATCATGTCTCTAGATTTTTATTTCCCAATATTAAAAATAATTAATTAATTAAAATAATGAATTGAAAATATAAACGATGTAAAAGTCCATTATTAACCCAATTTTTAAATATTTTTTTAACATTTGTAGAACAATAATAATTGTGATGTTAATTTGTTTGTCTACTGGTCTAAAATCAATAATTTCTGAATATTGATTTTTTGAGTTGTGAAAAAAATGCTCTCTTGCTCTGCTGGGGTTCGAATTCCAGGTCTTTCAGATGGCCGGTCTGATGCTCTAGCTCTAGAGTCTAGCCCAATGAGCTACGGAGAGACGAGATTATTTTCTTCATAACCCCTACAAGTTGAATTCCGATGTCATCCCTTATACTGGTAAGATTTAATTTCTAAACATGAAAGTTTACATGTTAATCTTTGGTATTAAGATTCTTGACCAGGTAATTACGTTAATAATTGTGATGTTAATTTTTTTGTCTACTGGTCTAAAATCAGTATTTTTTAAATATTTTTTGAATCGTGAAAAAAATGCTAGAATTAAAAACGTTAGAAAATGCCTGAAAGACCAGGTATTCGAGTCCCAGCGGAGCAATTGAGCATTTTTTCACAATTCAAAAAATCAATATTAAAAAATATTGATTTTATACCCGCACCCAAAAAAATTAACATCACAATTATTAACGTAATTATCTGGTTAAGAACCTTAACATCACAAATTAAAATTTTTAGAACACTGATTAATAATTTATATTTCGGAATTGAATGCGTTTAGAATTAAAAAATATATATGTAGAACGATTTTGCACAATAGAATTGGAAAAAAGAGTTGAATTGTGTAATTTCTCATATGAAGCGCTAAAAATGAAACAATTTTATTTTTAATTGAGCACTCACGAAATTGAATGATTTCAGATTAAAATTTCGAAAATAAGGCAATTTCAAAACGTTCAAATTCAATATTTTAAGATTCGAAGTGGGGAAATTGGATCATGTAAAATGCAAAGGAATGGAAGCTGTGTAATTCTTGATTGAAGGCGTTCAAAAGTAAATAATTAAAAATAAAAACTTTTAAATTTGAATGATTTTAAATTCTAAGTGATAATTATTTGACAATTTGAAATTGAAAACTAAATTGAATCTTTCAAAATCAAAGCTTCTGATATTTTAAATTTTTATTATATAAGAAAATTTTAATTCAATATTAAAGCTCATTATTCAAAATGAAAAATTTCCTACTTAACGCGCTGAAACTTAAACGAACGCAAACTTCATTTAAAACTGAAAAATTTTAGTCACCAAAAGTTGTAATATTAAAACTTTTTTACACTTAAACCCTTTAAAATTTAAATTATTTGAAGTGAATTTAAATGAGTTAAAAATTATTAATTTTTACAAACTGTTAATCATACTTTAGAAAATTCAACCAATTTCAATTACAAAATTAAAACTTATGAAAGGAAAAATTAAAAATTTAGCGTTCAACATGAAAATTCAGAACTCTAGAATATTGCATCCATTTAAAATTATCAAAATTATTAAGTTACCGAGGTATCAATTTCAGTTAGTTTTATTTTTATTTATTTTTATTTTAAACACAATTTTTAATTTTTGAATCTCATATCGTTTTATTTTTAACACATTTCTTTTAGAATTATTATTCATCCTTGAACTTCATCAATCACATACTTTTTAATTTGGAATAATTTATTTGTTTAAATCTTCACATAAAAATCAGACAGTTTTAAGCTTTTCAATTTTAAATTGCATTACATTTTCATCTAAAATTATTGTATTCGAAACTGACAATCAAGGCTTTTAATATAAAATTTTGAAATACTTATTTCTAAATTGACCTGTATTATAAATATTTGAATTTGAAACTACAATATTGTAAAATTAAAAAATCGAAGTAACAGGAACTATTAGCAACATTGTCAATCATGGAAATTTTCATATTCTATCTACTCCCCTATACATTCTTCTCCCTTTCCTATAAATATCTACTCAATCCTTAGTGGCATAACAGGACTAGTACCGAATGAGTTTGAGTTTACCCCGAAAGGGATATGGTTTAATGGTATGATGATAATCATAATTTTAAAAAACATTGAAATATCTCAATTAAGGAAAAAAGGTGGCCTAGCGGCGCTAGGCCTCCGAAATAGGTGGCCTAGCTCCGCTAGGCCCCGCTGGGCCACGACTACACCACTGGGTAGAAGAAGAGGTCCGTTCACGAATGGATCTGACCAGCCGGATTCCTGGCTCCCCTCACCATCGCTACCATAGCCTTCGCGTAATTTTTCGTCTGCTCGATAGAGTATTTCCACTTGTGACGTCATTTCAAAATGTCCGAACACTCCAGGGAAAACATTGCATTGTATACACAGCGTCGCGTAGTGTATTATCTTAGTCAAAGAATTGTGTTTATCGGCAAATTAAAAATGTCTATTGAATACTTTTTGAGTTTATCTGGTGAATTGAAGGTCCGATATTATAATAAACTAAGTGCAATTGACAATTCAGATCCCTACGCTCTGAAAAGTGAGGAATTTTCCAGAAGTACTAATGATGCAACCGTACTGAGTGAGTTCGATCTTATATCGTATAAGTAGTAGGGTGGGCCGAATTTTTTTTTTTTTTTTTTTGAAAGGCCTCAGGTCCAAAAAGTTTCTACTGGATCCCAGTAACTCACAGGCCAAATTACAGATTTAAAAAAATATATTGAACGGGAGCGCATCGACGATGAAGCCTAAAATGTGACAAAATGTTAATTTTCACTTTTTCCATTAAAATATTTTTAATATTTGACAGCTCTAATCATTCAAATTAGTAAAATACTTCCTACTAAAGTCATTTTTTACACATAATGTACAGCATTAACAAGAAAAGTGCAATATTTATCCGAAAAATGAGAGCGGGAGATAGTGCAAAGTGCATTTTGTCACTTTAAGCTCATGTTTTTCCTAAAAAAAATATATTTCTTTTGCCTAGAATTATTTCCGCTTGAATAGGTAAGAATTTTTTATTTTGTGACCGTTATATTCGACTTCGTAGTTGGTAATCTTATGTTAATATATCCGAATTCATAATTTGAAGTTTTCCAATCTATTTTGTTATCGCTTATTGAAAATGGCATCAATCGAGCTTAGCTTCAGGAAATTCTTTACGCATCCGATCATCAGACAAGTTACGACTTTGATACAGGATTATATAGGACGAAAATAATATTTTAATCTGGGAATATGTGAAAAAAGCTATTAATAAGATTTTTCAAGAAAAACATGATCTTGAAGTGACAAAATGCAGTGCAAATGCATTTTGCACAATCTCCCGCTCTCATTTTCTGGATAAATATCGCCCTTCTCTTGTTAATGCTGTACTGTATGTGTAAAAAATGACTTTAGTAGAGAATATTTTACTGATTTAAATGATTAGACCTGTCAAACATAAAAAAGATTTTAATAGAAAAAGTGAAAATTAACATTTTTTCACATTTTAGGCTTTATCGTCGATGCGCTCCCGTTAAATATATGTTTTTTAATCTGTAATTTGGCCTGTGAGTTACTGGGATCCAGTAAAAACTTTTTGGACCTGAGGCCTTTCAAAAAAAAAAAATAAAAAAAAATAAAAATTCGGCCCACCCTAATAAGTAGTATAAGAAGTATAAGAAACTTGTCAGGAAAAATTGATTGAACCCACTTATATTTTGTCATACATGATTCGAACAAAAGTTGATGCGAATCGTAACGGGAAGGCTGTTGGACCCCGAGCTCTAACCTCAGAATCTTATCACCTCACTTTACTGAATAAATACTGGAATTAAATCATTTTTAAACACTGAGCAGTATTCCTTCTTTAAATTAGAATATGTATGCACAGGGGGAAACTGTTTAATCTAATAACTTTTGCATGAAATTAAATTTTCAAATGCTAACTTCAACTAACCTCAACAATCAAAACTTTTGTATTACGCAAAAATTATCAGAGTGAACACTTTTTCCTACTGTGTTCGCCCTTTTATTTAAAACCAGAGTACCGATAAGTATTTAAAAAATATTTTTTGTTATTATTTATGGAGTGAAATGAGGCAATTGAATTTGGAGGTTAGAACTTGATTACTTCAGCCTTGTGTAAAATGTATCTAGTTCATCTTACCTGATATAAAATGGTTTGAGTAAATTGTTGTATTTCTTATCAGCAACTCACTTAAAGGACCACGTTTAATCGCACTTATCCATTTTTCACGTCTTTTTTTCGATAACTCTATTTTTTTTGCAAAGTGTACACTGTAAAGAAAAATGTTGTAACTTTACCGCTGCGTTTTTGTAATCATACCAAAACTTGTAAAATTACACCCTTCATAGTTATGAACTTCCTAGTTTTAAATGAAAAACATCACTTTCAATTAAGTGGTTTCACAAGATTTTGTGAATTTACCTCTTTAAAAATAGGTAAGAATTGGACTCTCCTTAGACTCTCTAGCAGTCCAATTCTTACCTACTTTTAAAGAGGTGAATTTACAAAATCTTGTGAAACTACTTCATTGAAAGTGATGTTTTTCATTTAAAACTAGTAAGTTCACAACTATGAAGGAAGTAATTTTACAAGTTTTGGTAAGATTACAAAAACGCAGTGGTAAAGTTACAACATTTTTTTTTACAGTGTACGCCCCGGCCGGTCTGGTATGCATTTTTTTTGTTTCTTTTATAATAGTTGGAATTTGATGAAATGATATTCCATGGTCCCCTGCTTTGTTTTTCGTACAACCCACAATAAAACACGAAAGTACCATTTTCTTAAAATAAAGAATTAATTGATCCTCGAAAAGTATATTACATGGGATTCAATGTATAAAGCACGAGTGCTCTCCCTGGCGTGTTCTGCCATTTTGAAATTGTATGGCTTAATGGAAATACTCTATTGCTCTGTCTTCTAAATTCTAAAATATGGCTGAATATTGCGATAGCGGATCGGTAAATCTAGAAAATAATAATAACGTGATGAACGAAAAATTGAAATGCAATTTATGTTGTGCTGCCTTCGCAAAGATTTTCAACCTGAAAATACATTTGAAGGAAGTGCAATTTTTGGAAGAAAGTGAAAGAGAAGGAAAATCAGCTCTGGATCGTCAAGATAGATTCAGCTATGTTATTCATATACTGCTTTCGATCACATTTATATTAGTACATCATCAGTGCCGCGATAGAATTTCTATGGTTGGATAGGAAGATTTGTATATGTACACTAGGGTGGTTCTTATTTATACTTGGTGGATTTTTTTTCTTCAAATTTCTCTACTCTCACATCCAAGTTTTGTTCGAATGCAAAAAAAAATCTCAAAATTTCAGCAAAATCGGTTAATATTTAGGGGTGGCGCAAAGATCGTGAAGTTTCCCATTGATTTAACAGGGGAAAAAGTCATATTTAAATGCGATGATATGTTACACAATTAAAATTTTATGTAATTTTGCGGTTTATTGATGCTTTTTAAAAGTTGAAAAAAAAACAAATAATCATTAATCGTTAATTTAAAAATACTCAGTGGTTTTATAACTAATATTCAATTGTTTAAACCATTTCAATTTGTTTAAACATTTAAGAGTATTCTTAAAGAGCAAAGTAGAACATGAAAATATTTCTATGTTTCGAAAAATAGCAAAAATAAAATATGTTAACAAAAAAATTGTTTAAACAATTTAAATTTGTTTAAACAGATACGATTATTCATAATAAATAAACTCGCACTTAAAAATATGAAAATTTGTCGAAAATTTAGTGAGATAAAATGTTTCTCCTGCTTTTTTTCAGGTAAAATATATACTTGCACAAATACGTATTATTGAGGTAATTGTAAAATTATTTAAACAAATTATTTCATTAATGTAATTGATTAAATAACTCATATAGTATAGAAAATACGTTCATTTCGCAATTTAACTGAAAAAAAAACAATATTTAAACAAATTAAAATTGTTTAAACAATTAAATATTAGTTAACAAATGATTGGGTATTCTTACATTACCGATTAATGATTATTTATCATTTTTAAACTTTTGAAAAGTGTCAATAAACCGCAATATTACGTAAAATTCAAATTTGTCACTTATGGGGTTTTCTTTGGGGACCCATAAGTGTGGCTTAAAATTATCCAACCTCAAAATTTATAATTGATTCTTGTTCTCTGGCGAATTTTAAACAGTATACTGAAACACAGAATTATTTTTAACATATTATCACGTTGAAGTGTTAGATTTACAAAAAGCTGACTTTTTCCCATGTTAAATCAATGGGAAACTTCATGGTCTTTGCGCGACCCCTAAATATTAACCGATTTTGTTCAAATTTTGAGATTTTGTTTTTTGGGCATTCGAAAGCAGAGAAATTTAAATAGTGAAAAATAAGGGCCACCCTAATGTACACTACCGGCAGAAATTTTTGTTACATTTTCTCTAACCGTTTGTAAATTCATACATCACTTCAGAGACGAATATCTGTGCAAAAACTAAATCTACGACTTTCTAAGTAGAATAATTTGAAATATCAGAAAATTACGCGTTAAATCAGCTTACTTTGAAATTATTTCAATGAGCGTGTCAAAAATATTTATTTTTAAAGTTAAAAGGTTTTTTTTTAGTTGAATGAACATTTGGAAATCTCGAGTTCAACTCTTTGCCAAATCTATAGAAGTGTTCCTAAAAATGAGGAAAAATCATAAAATCAAGAAAATGTCCTACTCTTTAAATCTAAATCAAGAGCACGATTAAATATTATGTAATTGCTGGGTATCCATACAAAGTATTCACTCGTGCAATGGGATTTTTGGGAGCCATAAGTCCGAGATTCGTTGTTAGCTTTCATTTTTTTATACGCTACAACTTCAGATTCCTTTATATATTCCATTATATATCTAATTAAATCTGAAGTTATACCTTATAAAAAAATGAAGGTTAACGACAAATCTCGGACATTTGGCTCCTAATAATTAATATTTCACATGTGAATATTTTGTATGAATACTCAGCAATTGCATAATATTTAATCAAGCTCTTGATTTAGATTTGAAGATTAGGAGTTTATCTTGATTTTATTATTTTTTCAAATCTTTATGAACACTTTTATAGATTCAGCAAAAAGTTGAACTTAAGACTTCAAAATGTTCATTCTGCTGAAAAGTAGTGTAGCTCTATCTATGCAGATGTTAATTAGTAATTATTATTATTTTCTTACATTTTTACTAAAGAAAGCAGGTTCACTAACCTTTAACTATTAATAGATTATTGTACTTAACAGTGAAACATACATGTATTTTCTCCTTGTAAGTTCTATTCAAATTTACGCGCTGTTCAAAGTAATGGAGTGATGGTGGGGGGAGCCAGGAATCCGGTTGGTCAGTTACATTCGTGTCCATGATCCAATAAATACATGGTCTAGCCACTTAAGGGCTTCGTTTCGTCCAAATCACGCAACCGCTTAGTTCTACCATTTTGTTTTATGACCGCGCAGCTTGAGTTTGACGCGTACTCTGTGTACGGAAAAGTACTATAGGAAAATGAATATGTAGGAAGCAATAATATTAAATTATTGAAGTAATAAATTCCAAAAAAACTTGGAATAACTACTGAATGATATTATAAGAACATTGAAGAGAAAATAAATTATATTCAGGAGAGAATGGAAGTTTGTAAATGAGAATGAATGAGGGTGATGAAAAGTACATACAAATTTTGATATTCATGTCAATTACATTGTAAATATCTCCGTTTAACAGTGTATACATGATTCACATTGTATGCAAAAGTGACAGATGACCGTAATATCACCACGCGGGTCCTTATATTTTAAAGAAATAAGTAAGGTCTGTATCTGGACGACAATAGCTTTGCGCTTGAAGAATTTATGATTTCCACTTCTTCTTTAGATTATTTCCTCCACACTAGATCTTGAGAGATTTCCAGTTTTGTAATTTATGAGTAGCTGCTTGTAGAAAGTCAGGTACAGATTGAGATTTATCCGCTGGAAAGCACCTGTCATAAATCAAAAACTTCCTCTATAAAGATAAATCATGATACGAAATGAAGATCCAATTCATCTTCGAAATTTCAGACAACTTTGTCCACGAGTCACCAGGCAATGCAATGTAAAAAGTATATTATCTTCATTTGTATATATGTATTGAAATTAAGATTTACTATTTTTACATGAAGTTGAAAAGACTGTTTCATATTGTAAAATTTCGACTTCCTTATTTTACCTATATAAATATGCATGTGTGCAATATTATGTGGTTTCGCCAACAACATTCATCATTCCGTAAAAAAGTCTGCTAAGAATAACATATAGATTTATGATGTGATTTTACATTACATGTACACGGTGAAACGGTTACTGAATACAGGGGCAACAGTTGATTCATAAAACAAAAATTAATTTCGGAGGGAACTGTCATTTACTTTTGAGGTTAGAATTTTGTGGCCTCTGAAAATCAACTTAAAATCGTCACAACAATTTCAATTGTTATTTTGCTTTTCAAATTGTGAAATGTCCCCGCCGAGATGTTCAGTGGATGAAGACCGAAAAAGCAAGTTTTATCCAAAAGAAGTTATTCACTTACCAGAAAATCACTTTTGAATGAAACGGTGTCACAATTTGACATACGATTTATAAAATATATTCCATGTAATATATAAAACATTTTCTCTGCTCTTGAGCCATAAAGATATTGAATTATATGCCTTTTTACATGAAAACCCAACTTCGACGTACTGCTACCATTAAAAATAGGGTTCGGAGCAAATCGTTTTAATTCGGTGTGTATTTGAATTGTGGAGACTTTTCTAACAGAATGCCTTTTTTCGAAAATTGTCACTTGCCACCTTCTCCCGTCCCAAATGTAATAATTATATTACGAACGTAATAAAAATGGTAAAAAAAGAAGTGAGCACGAGTATTTCAGAATTGTGAATAAATATTGTATATCTTGAACTCAAATTTTCCTCCAAAACTGAGGAACAATATTTTTTAATAAATAAAATATGATAATTATCATCTGATATGTTGTGGGCACTGCATCCGTATTTTCCTCCACCCATTTACAACATTGAAATACATTTGATTAGAATTGAAGTATTTGTATATCTCAAAATTACAAGAAATTTCAATTCTAACATTTTACATTTTAAAATCACTTACGTTTGCCGCCTTTTTCATCCAAGATGGAGAAAAGAAGCGGTGGGTCCTAATTGGCTCAGTTTTTTTTACTCGCGCGTGGCTAGACCATGTATTTATTGGATCATGTTCGTGTCCGTTCGACTTAAGCCATCGGAGTCCCACCCCTGTTCTGGGCTGGGCTGGACTGGATCGTGATTCATTATATGCGTGAATCGTGAATTAAGTGCTTCTCAGTAGTTGTTGGTAGTTCTAGCGTTGCTCTGCTTTTAGGTAACAAATAATATAGAATTTGAAGTTTCTCTGACTTTACAAGGCGATGTCACAATGAAGGATCGAAAGTGTCTCGTGTTTCTGTATTTAATAGCCATCAGTCCTTTCATTGAATCTTGTAAGTACTACAATGTATTACTATCACAAGTAACAGTAGAAAGGGATATATCCTTAAGGCATGACACCCTCTGACCAAGCCCATTAGAGCATCATGGCGTGGCATGTATTATGATGACACATTGTCAAATAATTCTTATAATAAATCATTTTTACCTTTGCATTTTCGATATTTCTGAAAAGCATGTATCGGGTTTTTGGAAATTTATCGTTAGCTCAAAATATTCTGTTTTGACAAGACCAATTAACTTTACGTAAAAATTGCTTCTCATTTTGTTTATGCTTAATAATAATTAAAAATTCCTGTATTTGTATTTAATGCTTATTATGCATGAAGAAATTATTTATTAATTAAATTTGAATTCTTTTCATATAAGAACCCATTTTGAAACCCAAAAAATATTTCCCATCCTATCTCAGATCGTAATTTGAGACAGGAATTCAAAAAAGGATCCCATATGGGTTCCCATTTAGTTTACTATGTAGGCTTTTTCAGTAGGGTAGGAACACAATTCACACATTATGGACGGTTAATCAAAGATATTTTGGCCTCATAGTTTCTGTTATCAACATATTGGTAAAAACAAAAGCTTGGATATGCTGAAAATCATTATAAAAATGACCCACGTTCGCTCTGAACATGCTACAAATGTTCAAGTTCCAACTTCGATTTTGAGGTTCTGTTTTGCTAACCAGATTTAATCGCCGATTAACTCCGTTAACCGGCTAAGCCCGACCGGTCAAGTTAAACGTTCATTAACTCTCCTTAATCATACTTTAGAAGATGGTGGAACGCAAGATACTGATTGAATTAGGCTAATATATGGTTAACATCTTAATCAGAGTCAGTGAAATTGGTTCTTAGTGTGGAAGCGATGTGTCAGTAGGTGATCTAATGACTGTATGTAACTCATCGCCGACACCGTGGTACCGCCTAGGATTCGATTTCCCGGAACAAGAAAAAACGATTTCTTTTCGCTTAAAAACGCATAAAATGTGCCTTTGTTTATAAAATGAACAATAGTATATTGCACAACTAGGGTCGAAAGGCTATGATTGCAACGAGTGTGGCCCCGAGTTTTGCACAGTATTTTTCATCATACCTTTATCGGTGATCGATTTTTTATGCCGTGGGATACTTTCCATTCTTGGAACTTTTCATACGTTTCTTGATAACGTTCCTTTGATTTTTGCGGCAACACCTCTTTACTCATTTTTTCGGCTTTTTCCGCAATTTTTGGAGGCGTGAAATATTGTTGTTCTTTGTCACTTTGTTCGCGAACAAAATTCATCGTCGGGATCGTAAAGGTCTTGAACTAGGCTGCAGCGCTCGTGCGATTACGACGGAGATGGAACGAGAGAGGAAACGATCGCGTCACAATAGAGATTCTGCTTTCGACCAATCACGAGCCGTTTCATTTATTTTCATCCCGCTACGTCGTCACTTTTCCTCCCTAGGGTTGGAAAGAAAACTCGGCTGCATTTGGCCATTTTTGCTTCGCTCTACAGGCGTTGAAAATCGTTCTTTCGATAAAGGTATGATGCAAATATTACTGCATAGCAAAATTTTTTAGAAAACATAATTGGCAATATAATTTTCGTAAGGTCGGAAGAAAAAACTATTTCTTTCCACCTAAAAACGCCAAAAATATGCATGTGTTTATATAATTTGTTTATAAAATAAACACATATTGATGAATGTTGAAATTTTGTCAGAAAACATCATTTCTAATATAATTAAAACAAGACTCGAAGTAAAAGCGATTTGTTTCTGCCTATAAATGTCTGTGATGTACATTTTGCTTATAAGCAAATTATATAAATATAATTTGGTTATAATATCTTGAATTTTAATGGCCACGTATCATCCTAACGATAATAGCAAGCAATTTCAGAACAGAAATATACTTTGAAGACGAATATTCCCTCATGTCGATTATTTGTTGAAGCAGTTTGCATATAACAATTAAACCTTGCTGCAATGCTTTTCATACTGACAATATTGGTTGATTATATAATTAATTTGTTAATGAAAATTGTTCATTTATTAAAAAGTTTTCGCAATAATGAAAATATGACAGCTACGAGTCTTTGGCAAAACATTTGAAGTTGATTCCGTAAAAACAAATGAAGCTTACTCATAAAAAAATGTTAAAGTATGGATTTGTTTATAAAAATTGTTTAAATAATTAGCAAACAGACGTTTTTCTTAAAAAGTTTTAAGTGCGTATTATCATCTGTCATATTTAATACAAAATATATGGATTTTAAATAGCTAGTCATTGTGAATAACAAAATCTGCCCGCTTTGCGGGTACATTCTCATCACGCGCGGCTCGCTTCGCTCGCAAGTTTGAGGGCGTGCGACTGTTGGATCTCGCGCTTCGCGCTCGGACCTATATACCTCGCGCTTTACGCTCGGTTTGTCTAGGTTTTTGCACTTTGTGTTCGACTTAGATGAAAAGAAAAGGTTTAATTGCAAATATTATAAAAAATTATCAAAACCTCCACATATGAAGTGATTGTTTTTGTTTTTATTTCAGACTGAAAAGGAATTTTATTTACCTAAGGCTCTATTAACCTTAAGTAACACACAGCAATTTATTTTATTCTTAAACCAGTTTTTTTTACAAATGAAGCAAAAACTACGCGTCCCATCAAAAAATGATTAATAACAAATTTGTAGATCTTTTTTGAGAGCACAATTTTTGTCCATTCATATTTTTTCGTATCATGTATAGTTTGACCGTAAAATGGAATTTTTGGATTTTTCATTATTTCTTGTGCAATAAAAATGTGAATTTTCGATTTTTCAAGAAAATTCTGAAAGTCGTTATGATAATCTTGTAGGGCGTGCAAAAAGAAACCCTTTTCTTGTCCTGTCTTTTTTTCGTATCGTGCGTTGTTTGGCTGAAAATGTGAATTGTCGTTTCTTCTTTTGGATTTTGAAAATTCTGTAACTCGGAAATTTTTCATTTCATCGGAAAATGTCATTGTAATAAATTGTTTGAATTTTCGATGACTATAAGCGGCCGTGCATATGATTTTCAAATTAAAAAAAAAAGGTATACAAAATTTTCAAAATGCTCTCACTTTTTGAATTTTCATCAAAAATGGCTACCCGACGAACTTCACCTTTAGTTTAGAAGACTAAAAGAGTATACCTAAGGTATCGTGCTCACAGACAGACATACCTACATGCGTACAGACCGACAGCAGACACATTCGTAAAAAGCTGTTTTTTGGGTTCAGTGGGTCTCAAAACGTGGACATTTGACAAAACCGGGGGGAGGGGGTCAAATTTTATACAATTCTTAATACCTTCTCTGGATGATAATGTAAAAAATGAATTTTGTGCAATAGTTTGTTTATAACATTATAAACAATTTTTTCTCGCTGTAATCTGCTGAACGTTAATTCTAGTTAGTCGTCACATTGATTTATGACTTGTTTTAATGTTTTTTCCTCGTGCGATACTCTTGGTCAACACTTCTGATTGATTGGGAATTGTATGTAAGATTAAAGGTCGAATGTGAGCACATTTTACAAAATTGAATATTATTTTTGATGCTGTTTTTGCATGAAAAAAGCTTCAAAAAATATCTTACTCTATTCTAGGAAGAAAATATTTTTATTTATTGAGCCACTGTTCTTTTTGAAAATTCTGTTTAAAAATAACTTTTTGTTTTTAAGAAACTTCACATATACTTCTTGTTTTAAGTGTAATTGGTAAACATTACGAAAAAAATTGATAACATTTATAGAAAATAAATTTGTTGCGAAAATTTGAAAGTCAATATTCTTGAAAATAATGAAAAAGTGAAACTGCTTTGGCAAATAAATACTCAGAAAATGATAATCCTACAGTTTATTTGAAATGTTTAAGAAATTATATAAAACTTTGTCCAGTTATCGCTTATAGATAGATAATAGATAAACGTTTATTTTTCAGTCTGCTGGCCTTGAAAATTTGACTTGCTTACACTTCCATTTTTACAGAATTTTCTTAAAACTAACCCTTAAAAACTAACATCCATCCATTCCTTATCTCTAAGCCGCACGCTCTTATCGCCTTGCCTTCCTCGCCTCGCTCGCATGTCTATACCTCTTCGCATTGCCTCGCTTGCCAACCTCTGTTTTCGCTCTAATATCTAGTATTTACAATATTTACATCTTACTTATATCTACTTTCTCTCCTATTTACAATCTTTCCGAACTTCTTTCTCTTCATCACCATCTTTCCCAACACTCCCTTCACCCATGCTACTGCCCTTTTTTCCCCCATTTCATGCAACAATACCTCCATGCTTATCACACTTCTTTCCACCTCCACGCACTCCTCCAACCAGTGCTCCACGCTTGCATCCCCCTTTCCACACAGTTCACACATCCTCTTCTCCCGAGAGAGCCAGAACCTATTGAAGCCCTCCATGCACCCACACCTCATCTTCGCTATAATCTCCTGACTTCCTTTCTCTCCTTTCTCACATAAATATTGCGCTCTTGCCGTTGGCATAATCCACACATAGTTCCCGTTAAACCTTGACTCTCTTATCCTTTCTTCTCCTTCTGTCTTCTCTCTCTCCATGCCGTTTTGCTTAACCAAGGCATAAACCTTCCTTCCTTCCTCGTGCATCCTTCTCACTTCATCCATCTGCAGTCCATTCATTCTAAAATACTATTCTCAAAAAACTTCCCCTTTTTCCCCTTTTCTCGAAAAATTCTCTGAAATTAGTAAGTGTACCCATTATTGAATAATAATTAAATCAAGTATAGCACTTGATTAAAATTATTCATGAATAAGTAAGGTACCAATAACAATACAAAACATAAAATACTTTTTGAATAAGTATTGGAAGGTGGACACTTTATATACTTACCTAATTAAAAAATGGAATATTTTAATTTCATCAACTGCAATGTTAAATGTTCTGACTTGAGCAAGTTTTAATTTGAGTTTAAGAGCACTAAAGAGTAGGGCGGAGTTAAATTCGAAAACAAATCAAATCGTTGAATCTGAGGGGGAAAAAACTTTTTGGTTGGCATTCGACAAAAATGAAAAAAGAAATTTTAATCTGTAAAATGTAACGATTTCAAATTAAAAATATTTCCCATTGGTTCAAAAATTATGACGAATTTGTTATATGTATTGCTTTTACTAGTGAACAAGAATACAAAATTACGAAAAAATGAATTATTTGCGCAGTAACAATTTTTTTTGAAGATGTGGAGAAAACAGTTTTTTTTTATTGAGTCATGTGCACACGTTGAAAAAAAAGTTAAATATATCAAACCTGAAGTTTATTCAGCTTGAACCGAAGAGACATTTTACCACTTTGCTCTCTCGGAGAAAAATTTTGTCGTGATTTAGAATTTTTGGGATTTCATTTTTTTTTTGTGATTTTGGAACGTTATATGCACCACGAAAAAAATGATTCCCGCATTAATAAAAAATGATAACATGTTTCTTTGGTTCAAGGTGAAGAAATTTCAGGCTTGAATCAATCCAAAATACATGTTTTTGTACATTTGCAAAAAATTGTAAAGGAGACAAATTTGTTTTAATTCTTCAAATTTGTTATTGTAAATTTAAAAAAACAGAACAGAAGATATTAACCGATTTCAAAAAATTTTGTTATACTTGTTTTGGATGTCGGACATTGTAGAGGGGTGCGCAAGACGAAAATCGATGTTTGGAGTAATTATCGATCGGGAAGGGTACAGCTGTGCACCTCCGCTGGCCTTTAACGTGCACAGTTGGGAGTGTCCCGTCTGTGCATGTGCAAAGTTGTGCCAGTGGCCAACAACGTGCGCAGTTGTACCATCGGCCCTCGACATGCACTCGTGCATAGTTGTACCCTTCGAAAATTGAGACATGCACAGTTGGAAGTATCCCATCTGTGCACGTGCACAGTTAGTAGTCTCCCACCTGTGCGTGAACCGTTGATAGGTTACCATACATGCACGTGCACAGTTGGGAGTATCCCATCTGCACACTTGAACCGGCGGATGGGTACAACATGTGCACGTGGAATTTAATAAAGGTTCGAACGCTTTTTTATAAATTATTGTATCTCATTTTTTCATGTACTTGAAGTTGCGAACGTTCATATGAACGAAATTAAACCAAAAAAAATTTCGAATTTTTTTTCGCTCAAATCAATTAGAAGGGCAAAAAATAATATTCTGTTGGAAGGAATTGTCGAATAAAAAAATTTTATGGTGTTAACTACCCTTGAACATCATCCATTATTCTGACCTGCCTAATACAAGTTTGATTGTCGATATTTGAAAATTTAAGAACGTCAAAAATCCTATTTTTTTATCCCGCGAATTATAGGGTAGGTGAGAATGTTCTACAAGAGCCCTAAAACCCACCCTTATGGCATGTAGCCCTAAAATGTTAAAAATAACAACTTTGAATGTCGATAATTGAAAATATAAGAACGTCAAAAATCCTATTTTTTCATCCCGCGAATTATAGAGTAGGTGAGAATATTCGTCAAGGCACATAAAAACCACCCTTATGGCATGTAGACGTAAAATGTTAAAAATGACAATTGAACCGCCGGATCGTAGAAGGGCATATAAAGTCTGATCGCTGGTGGTGGGGAGGCCCCTCGGCATTTTTAAAAACATTTGAAAATTTTAATTTCTCAAACATATATTCTTATTCAAAATTTAAATGCGCATCTTTTTTCCCTTTTGAAAAAAGTTGTAGCTCTGTGCATTCTTGAAATAATTTCAAAAAACACGAATTTTGACAACTGAAAAAATTCGTTTTTTTCTCACTTCAACTCGCTCTAATGCACAGAATCCTAAAGATTTTTGCTTAAAATTTGGAGGAATTATATTTCAAAGTGTACTTTAAGCAGTAGAGTAGTTTAGATTTATTTTTTTTGTTATGAAAAATTGTTAATAATGTTTTTTTGTAACGCACGCACGAAATGTTCGCTTTTCGAGGCATGTATTACGTGCGGGAAGTGACCAATTCCAAAGCCGTGGTAAAAAGCAGTTATAAAAAGACTTTTTCTAGCTGCTGCGCTTGCGCTCTTTGAGCCAGATTACTTTTTCTAGCTGTTGCGCTTGCGCACTTCCAGCCAGATTACTTTTTCTTGCTGTTGCGCTTGCGCATTTCGATTCAGATTTACTTTCTAAGACTGCCGAAATAATAACCTCACTTCATTATGATTTGCGATTGAGAGACTGATTGTGAGTAGTGAATAGTGATTGGACAGACTCGAAGTGATAAGTTACCATAAATGACTGATAAATTACCATAAATTACCATAAATTACCGAAAATTTCAGAAATTTCTGGATACCTGAAATTTCCGAAAATTGATCAATTTTCCATAAATTTCCGGAAACTTGGGAAATTTAGCAATTTTCCATAAATTTCCGGAAACTTGGGAAATTTAGCAATTCTCCATAAATTTCCGGAAATTTAGCAAATTTTCAAATTGTTTCCAAAAAGCTTTGGCTACCTGAAATTTCCGGTAATTTAGCAATTTTTCATAAATAACCGGAAATTTAGCAATTTTCCATAAATTTCCGGAAATTTTTGGAATCTTTCCAAAAAGCTTTGGAGACCAGAAATTTCCGATAATTTAGCAACTTTTCATAAATTTCCGGAAATTTTGGAAATTTATCATTTTCCGGAAATTTTTGAAATTTTCGGATTTTTTCCAAAAAGCTTTCGATACCTTGAATTTCTGGGAATTTTCGGTAATATACATATTCACTGGAAATTTTTGGTAATTTTACCATAAATTTCCAAAAATTACCATAAATTTCCAAAAAAAATTATCCTTATTGTTTCTCAAATCGAAAATTTCCTGCATTTGTTACAAAAAATATCGTGTGCAACAGGTGCTGAAAGTAGACAGTTGCAACTCTTGTGAAGTTTACAGTACTTGCCATCGGCTCATCTTCGGGTCGTTTCCGGCTTGTCTTCGGCTCGTTTACAGCTCGCCTTCGGCTCGCTTCCAACTCGCCTACGACTCGCCTACAACTCCCCTTCGACTCGCCTCTGGCTCGTACAGCAAACTTCACACTCGTCTGGAACTGCCTACTTTCCGCACTTGTAGCACAATATACTATTCTAGGTAAGTATACGAAAATGGTTCCAATATTTTCAATCGCAAAGTCCATCGACGTAAGTTTAAGCTATCAAAAACTTCCAGCGGTTGAAATGTTCATTAGAATTTGTAGAAGTTTTCTGTGAAGTTTCACTCCAATTGAACAAAGTGTTAATAACCTACGAGTGTTTTATTCTCTCGAGCAACGCCGCGAGCACATTACTCAGAGGCGCCTTTTAGCCTCCTGCGGTGTACAGCAGGATAGAACAGGCTCGAAAGATCTTGATTTTACAAGTTTTAGGCTAGTTGATGTATACTCTTCACCCTAAACAATTGAATTTACGTCTTACATATACACATAATAATTTTTTAATAATAAAGAAAAACCAAATTCAGTCTTCATGAAATTATATGTTCATTTCAAAAAATGTGAATAAATTAAATGATTAAATGATTGAATGGAATAAATTTAATAACATCAGCTCATAATATTATATAAAAAAGCATAATAATTTCATTGAAAATTCTCTTAGTTAATTAAATGATTTCATTGACTTTTTCTTATAAATAAGAATATAAGATATAGAAGGTACTTTTATTGTTTAACAAAATTTTATACCTTGTTCCGCTTTGTTTTTCGAACATTTTCTTTCCAGTTTTCTTCCTTCCTTGATCTTTTTTTACCACGGGGAATGCATTCAGTAGATGTCATCTTAAATCGCTTAAAAAATGTATTTATTCAGCTATATTTTGAAATTCACTAGACTTAAATGCACTTTTTGAGCCTAAGCTCTTATCCATACGATGTACGAATCTATTCTGAAGATATGTATGTGCAAATTTGTCAAAATTTTCTATTTCTCTGTTTAGGGCGAAAGGGTTTGTCTATGTTTACAAAAACGTCCAAGAAAAATATGTGGAAGAAAAACACGTACAAGAAAGAAAGAAAAAGAAAGAGAGAGAAGGAAAGGAGAAAGAAAGAGAGCATAATGATTATTATTGAAAAACAATTTTCCAACTTTCGTAGACGGCCGTGCCTATCCAGCTAAAAGGCGCCTCTGAGTAATGTGCACGCGGCGTTGCTCGAGAGAATAAAACACTCGTAGGTTATTAACACTTTGTTCAATTGGTGTGAAACTTCACATAAAACTTTTAAAAATTCTAATGAACATTTCATCCGCTGGAAGTTTTTGATAGCTTAAACTTACGTCGATAGAATTTGCGATTGAAAATATTGGAACCATTTTCGTATACTTACCTAGAAAAACATCATTAACAATTTTTCATAACAAAAAAAATAAATCTAAACTACTCTACTGTTTAAAGTACACTTTCAAATATAATTTCTCTAAATTTGAAGCAAAAATCTTTAATATTCTGTGAATTAGAGCGAGTTGAAGTGAGAAAAAACCGAATTTTTTCAGTTTTCAAAATTCGTGTTTTTTGGAATTATTTTAAGAATGCACAGAGCTACAACTTTTTTCAAGAGGGAAAAAAGATGCGCATTTGAATTTTGAATAAGAATAGATGTTTGAAAAATTAAAATTTTCAAATGTTTTTAAAAATGCCGAGGGGCCTCCCCACCACCAGCGATCAGACTTTATATGCCCTTCTACGATCCGGCGGTTCAATTTGGTTGTCGTCATTTGAAAATCTAAAAACGTCAAAAATCTTTTTTTACCCCACGAATTATAGATCAGATGAGAATGTTCGGTAAGACCCCTAAAAACCACCGTTATAGTATGCACACATAAAACGTTAAAAAAAAACAAGTTTGATTATCGATATTTGAAAATATAAAAACGTCAAAAATCCTATTTTTTTATCCCGCGAATTATAGGGTAGGTGAGAATGTTCGGCAATACCCCCAAAAACCACCCTTATGACATGTAGACCTAAAATGTTAAAAATGATAAGTTTGGTTGTCGATATTTGAAAATATAAAAACGTTAAAAATCTTCTGTTTTTATCTCACGAAATATACACCAGGTGAGAATGTTCAGCGAGACCCCTAAAACCACCTGCCATAAGGGTGGTTTTTAGGGGTCTTGCCGAACATTCTCACCTACCCTATAATTCGCGGGATAGAAAAATATGATTTTTTACTTTTTTATATTTTCAAATATCGACAATCAAACTTGTTATTTTTAACGTTTTATGTGTGCATACTATAAGGGTGGGTTTTAGGGGTCTTGCCGAACATTCTCATTTGGTCTATAATTCGTAGGATAAAAAAAGAAGATTTTTGACGTTTTTATATTTTCAAATATCGACAATCAAACTTGTTATTTTTAACGTTTTATGTGTGCATACTATAACGGTGGTTTTTAGGGGTCTTGTCGAACATTCTCACCTACCCTATAATTCGCGGGATAAAAAAATAGGATTTTTGACGTTTTTATATTTTCAAATATCGACAATCAAACTTGATATTTTTAACGTTTTATGTGTGCATACTATAAGGGTGGTGTTTAGGTGTCTTGCCGAACATTCTCATTTGGTCTATAATTCGTGGGGTAAAAAAAGAAGATTTTTGACATTTTTATATTTTCAAATATCGATAATCAAACTTGTTTTTTCTAACGTTTTATGTGTGCATACTATAACGGTGGTTTTTAGGGGTAGGCCGAACATTCTCATCTGATCTATAATTCGTGGGGTAAAAAAAGAAGATTTTTGACGTTTTTATATTTTCAAATATCGACAGTCAAACTTGTTATTTTTAACATTTTAGGGCTGCATGCCATAAGGGTAGTTTTTAGGGGTCTTGCCGAACATTCTCACCTACCCTATAATTCGCGGGATTAAAAAATAGGTTTTTTCACGTTTTTACATTTTCAAATATCTACAATCAAACTTGTATGAGGCAGGTCTGAATAATGGGTGATGTGTGAGGGTAGCAACCCCATAAAAATTGAAAATTCGAAAGAACGTTCTTACAGAATATCATTTTTTGAACTCCTAAATGTCAACAAAAAATTCGGAAAAAAATCTTCAATTTCGTTCATATGAACGTTCGTAACTTCAAGTACATCATTTTTTCCGGAGATATCCTGTGAAAAGTAGGTGCATGTTTTTAGTCGATCGTTTTTCAGGTGTCTTCATACTCCTGGACGGTACTGTATCTATGATTTTAGACTCAATAATTGATATTTCATGACGTTGCAATTTTTGGTTAGGGTTTTCCCTAATTCGGTTGTAAAAGCCATCTGTAAATATATGTTTGTGGAGCTTTAGCCATTCCAATATCAAAATTGAAGTGAATGTAATTAAACAATAAAATTGTCTTTAAATTTTTTTCAGACGAAGAATGCAATTTACCTCTACTGGACAGAGCTCATTTAACAGCAACCACATCTTTGTCTGAACGGGGGCCGAAAAATGCTAGACTCAATGGTAAAATCAATTATTGCTTCTACCTACCTGCCACAATAAGAGTTATAATTCATAAGATTGTTGTATTCAACTGGTAAATCGTATTTAGTTGATTGGCATTATAATGCAATTGCTTGAATTACTTTAAACAGTTATTAATCATTTTCTTATTCTCAGTAGTTCTTGATTCGATGGTTGTAAGCAAAGCTTGATATTTTTATAAACCAAATTATAATATCTGTTGCGTTAAATATCGATCCATTCAAAACATCGTCTTATAATTTTCATTTTCATTCTTTGGGATTTTTACACTTTTCTGAAATCTAAAAATACTAAATAAAATTTGAATGACCTATCTTAATTTGCATGATGATTCTCAATTGATATTGTATGGCTAAATATTAGATATTGCACTGTTTCCCTTCCAGTTAATAGGTGCTCGTAACATTAAATCAGATATTAATATTAAATCAGAAATTTAACTTTTTTGTTACGTAGGTACTCATTGGTCCATAAATTCAGTTAGCTATCATTGTGGACAGGTGAACTGAATTGTTGGTTGTAATATCAGTGTTCTTGTATTTTTAGATGACACTTGTTTTTTCTTTAAGAAGTTACACACAAGAAAAGCGAAAAATAAGTGACTTATACAATTCATTGCAACGCACTGTTATTGCACTCAACCGCTTAAGGCCATTTTATACATGAGTCACGTGACCTAAATTATCGATATTTTTTTTGCAACAACTCACGTCCACGCCGAATGAGATATCGAGTTGAAACTTTGGGAAAAGCATCAGGAAACAGTAATCTGCGTTTGTAAACAACATTTGGCTCGAAATGTTGAAGAAAAAAATGTAATAAATAAAGAAATTATATTCTTCCTTACCGACCGAGAAGAAAATGAGTTAAACTTCTGCCGTAATGCCCAAATGTGCCGGTCGATATTTCTTATTCCAATAATAACTTTTTTCCTTCACCAACTCTATGCTTTACCACACACTGTCCTTTTATATTTATTAATATTTTCCCAAATATTTTTCGCTTTATTTTAACTTTTATTTTTAAATATGGGGGAAAAATATCGATCTCAGGACTGGCTGGGTCACGTGACAAATGTATAACATGGCCTTAAGTCCAATTCTTTTTAATGTGATATTTTCAGTTCAACTAGCTAGTTTGAATATTTGACGTGTTAATGTAATTCATCTGCAATGGATAACGAAAAAAATCTCCCTAAATAGTATTTGAAAAGGACCCCGCACGTTTCTTACGGAAATTTGACCGAAACCCAATTTCCATAGGAATTGTGCGGGGTACTTTATAAAGCCACATAAAATCTCGAATTCTGCAGGACTACCTGTCATTTGAGGATCTAGATAAATTTGCATTGAGTGCATATTAAATGGGTGAACCTATTCAAATCAATGATTCTGCTATATATCACGCACCGACTATTAATTGAGGGTCTGGATCGAGAGCTCAGCGCTTGAGATCGGGTAAAATTATTGTCCAAACGTCTGGGTGGACGGAAATATCAAAAGTCAAAAAATTAATCTTTCAAAATTATAGGCTTGTAGATAGTGACGGGACTTTTTTCTATTTTTGGTTTTTTGATCGGATTATTATTTTTAATAATAAGCCTAATAAACTAAAAAAAATGTGTCCCAAAATTAAATTAATTTTTAAGACATAAATCGTCGTAAGTTAGGCAAATATCATTGAAACTGTTTCAAACTTGATATACGAACGAAATATACCCTAGCGATGCTTAAAAAAACAAACAAAAAGTTGAAAATCGCCTATTGTTTATTAATATTTAATTGCAAATTGGGACAGGTCGGTAACCCCGTTTTTTCAGATTCGCCGACAAAAAGTATCGACGGAACTTCAGAGTTGATACAACTTCTAGTGAGATATTTGTTTCTTAATATTGAAGGAAGATTTGTGGAAATTTTTAGATCGATTCATTGAAAATTGGCGGAAATATGCATTTTACAACAAAGCATGAGGCGCCGCCCACGATAGCTCCGTGAGTACTGAGCAACATCAGGCAGCGGGCTAGCCGTTTGGCTTTCCGGAACTCAATTTTCAATGATTTTTTAATGGTTATTATAGAGGCCTTGATTGTGATACAAGTGAATTCTGCCTAAATTTTAATTATTGAAGCATCTGCCGAAAAATAATATTTTGAAAATTACATGTATGCAGTGAAAAAATTAACTACTGTTATTCATTAAATTATAGTCGTCCTAGAGATCGGTTCACTTTAGTGTATGTGATATATTTGTGTTAGAAATAATGATTACGATAAAAGTATTTCATTATTTGCCGAAAAATAATATTTAGAAAATTACGTCCACGTATTAAAATCTTAACTACCGTTATTTATTAAATTATTCTCGTCATAGAGACCGTTTCTCTCCAGTTTATGTGATATATTTGTGTTAGAAATAATGATAATAATAATAATAAATTTATTTAATTGAGTAACCTTATAAATCATATTTTGTCATTTTGATATTTCTTGGGAAGGTGAAGGGTGTCATTTAAGCAGATAACCATTAAAAAAGGATTGAAAATTGAGTTCTGAAAAGCCAAACGGCTAGCCCGCTGCCTGATGCTGCTCAGTATTCACGGAGCTATCGTTGGCGGCGCCTCATGCTTTATTGTAAAATGCATATTTCCGCCAGTTTTCAATGAATCGATCTAAAAATTTCCACAAATCTTCCTTTAATATTAATAAACAAATGTCTCACTGGAAGTTGTATCAACTCTGAAGTTCCCTCGATACTTTTTGTCGGCGAATCTGAAAAAACGGGGTTACCGATCTGTCTCAATTTGCAATTAAATATTAATAAACAATAGGCGATTTTCAACTTTTTGTTTGTTTTTTGAGCATCGCTAGGGTATGTTTCGTTCGTATGTCAAGTTTGAAACAG
This sequence comes from Andricus quercusramuli, assembly GCA_932178445.1. Lineage (NCBI taxonomy): Eukaryota > Metazoa > Arthropoda > Insecta > Hymenoptera > Cynipidae > Andricus > Andricus quercusramuli. The sequence continues at coordinate 59,136 of CAKNXH010055540.1, forward strand.
TTTCAATGATATTTGCCTAACTTACGACGATTTATTTCTTAAAAACTAATTGAATTTGGGGACACGTTTTTTCTAGTATATTAGGCTTATTATTAAAAATAATCATCCGATCAAAAAACCGAAAATAGAAAAAAGTTCCGTCCCGTCATTATCTACAAGCTTATAATTTTGAAAAATTAATTTTGTGACTTCAAATTTCCGTTCACCCAGATGTTTTGACAGTAATTTTACCCGATCTCAAGCGCTGAGCGACTTTCTCGATCTAGACCCTCAATTACATCACTCAACCACACTTAATTACATGCACCTAAACAGTAGTCTCACTTAGACTCATATAATTGGCGTTTTGCGTCATTTACACATGTGCATTAGAAGTATGGGTGGGAACAACGTGCATGCAGAATGTAAAGGGCATGAATATTACCCACATTTTACATTCCCTTATGTTAGCGAAATTCACTTGGCCGATGAATAATTTTCATTTATCCGAATTATCAATTCATCTCAGTTTTACAGGATAAAATTATAAAATATTGTAAATGTGAATGACAATTTTTCTATAAGTTGGGGTTTTAATACTCTACTATCTAAAAAAATCAACATTTTATCTTTGGAACAGGGTATGAAAAATGAAATCGATTTTTGTGACACCTTTCGAAACCTATATTGCATAAGTACGGATTTCTGATAAACATATTTTAAAGTTTAAAGTAGTCCGTCTACAGGAAAAGCTAGTCAAAACTATGTCCATTTTTCCCCGAAATTTTGAATATCAAGAATTTTTTTCAGTTTATCAATCAATAAAATAAGTAATGATTTCTTATGAAGGTTAATATTAATAAAATAACTTAAAAATAATGATAAAATGTCTACCTTAATGTTGATTTGACTCGTTTCCATTGTTGTTCTAGCCCTTTTAAGTCGCAAGTTATGACTGTCCTGAGGTTCCAGTCCTTTCTCATTTTTTTTCTCACAAAAATATTCTATCCAGTTTTTGAAAATATCGTTTTAATGCAGAATAAAGTCGATTAAAGTGTAGTCAATATAAAGCGACTGAATGTGATGGAATTAGATTGTATGTAAACACTAAAACTATTGATTAAAAAACATCCTGCAAAAATGTTAGTGTAGAAATTGTAAAACGATATTTCAAGATTCTGAAATATTTTTTTACAATTAAAATCCTGCAAATTGTTTTATATTTTTGTCAGAGCACAGAGCACTCTTTGACAGAGTTCGGCTTTGGCGCCATTTTTGGGGTTATATGCACTGTTCGGCCTGTTTGGCATTCCGCTAGTCGAGAGGTTACACATATCCTTTTTATTATTATCTATTGTACCTTTAACTTTTACCAACCATAAACAATATGATGCACCGCACAGAAGATTCTCCGTCTAACAATTCGTACTTTATTTGCGTGGGCTCGTATGTGGAATCTCATAACCACGAAGTACTACAAGGAGACCGCACATCATGTATTTCACCTGGCGCCATTTCGCGATCGCCTGTCCTACAATTTTCTCCATAGCGAGATATGTTCCCAGATGAGAGCGCCTCTTCAGAGAAACTTTGTAACTAAATTGTCGTCTGCTACTATAGGACCTTAACTCTAGGAAAGTAATTAAATTGACTTCAACTTTTGAGTTGGCTGTGCGGAATTGAATACAGTTCATTTGATCGAAATTTATAATGGCATTGGTTTACTTAAAATCATCACTCGCTGGAGAGAATTAAATTGTTTTCAATTTTCGAGTTTGCCTCACGATACTTACACTATTAAGTTGACTTCAATTTTCATCGTCCAATCATAATTAAAATGTATACACTTTTTCGCTGAAATATTCATCACATTAAGGGCATGCTCTGCGGTGATCACGTGACCTAAACAGTCCTTGGTTATGAAACTTTTTTTGGTGTTCACCATGTCCAAACGCAATGATGTATTCCTCTCAAAATTTGGGATATAGAAAATGAGACAATAAATTGCGTTTGTATATTTAGTTTCAGTAATAATTTTGAAAACAAATTTTCACGTAAAAAATAAATGTGGAAAATTTCATAACCGAGCCTGGTTATGTGATCTCTACTTTACCGACGTTGAAATGCTCCAAAAATAATGACAGGTTACATGTGTGCAGATACTTATTTTTTGATTTGCAACGAATGTGCAAGTGTTATTGTTTATATGAATTTTTTTGAATGTTCAGACGACTCAGTCCAAAATTTGTGTCAGTTATCAACATACGTGAGTCAGAAAATCTGAAATGCATTAAACCAAACATTACCTGCACGTGCTGCAACTCGAATGTTCATATCCTATTCTATCAATTTATAAATAAAATTTCCTTGAAATTATAAACATATTGATGTGTACAAACGTTCTCTAGTGCTTTTTATTCAATCGTTCAAATTCTAAACACGATATCTCAATCCGTGTGGACGTAGTGAGCACCAAAAAAAATGAAAATAATTTTACACATTTATTTTTTACATGGAAATTTTTTTCAAAATTATTACAATTCACATTCGTTGCAACATTACCATGCACATACGTTGCAACGTTACCATGCACAATGCACATTCGTTGCAAATCAAAAAACAAGTATCTGCACACACGTAACCTGTCATTATTGTTGGAGCATTTCAACGTCGGTAAAGTAGAGATCACATAACCAAGCTCGGTTATGAAATTTTCCACATTTATTTTTTACATGGAAAGTTTTTTTCAAAATTATTACTGAAACTAAATATACAAACGCAATTTATTGTCTCATTTTCTATATTCCAAATTTTGAGAGCAATACATCAATGCGTTTGGACATGGTGAACACCAAAAAAAATTTCATAACCAAGGACTGTTTTGGTCACGTTATCACCGGAGAGCATGCCCTTAAATGGGATTCAAATGGGATACAATGCTCTTTTATGATAAAAGGAATTAAAACTTATATTTCAAGAACGGGATTTATTACGATATTTGTAAGCAAATTAATTCACTTTACACCTTTCTACCGGATTAAAACCAGCAAACTTAAAAATATTACAAGTAATAATTAACGAAGTGTCTAAGCCCACTAAAAATATTTGATCTACGCTCACTGAATTTCGGTAAAAACAACCGCCTTTTCCAGATTCCCTGGTTTCACTAGGGTGACCCATCGTCTTTGAATTTTGTCATTGTAAAAGCTTACAACTTCTGTAAGTGAAGAGTAGATCGTAAAAGTACAGACATAGCTCTTTTCATTGATCTAACTCTATAACAGGAGTGGTTAGCATCCCTAGTCCCGAAAGGGATTCTGCTTTGTGGTCTAAAGACCCACATTGGATGACTATGGCCGAGCTGACGAGTGCTCCCTCTCGATAATTAATCAGCTAAAGTCGTATAACTGTCAAATAAAAAAAAATTCACTCAGACTTGTTTTCAATGTAGCAGGTTTAATTATATTTATCTTAATCTAGATTTTCAAAAAATGACATCTTCAACCTTTGAGGAAAGTATTCGCTAAATCTCAGTATCAAATATATTTTATTAGGTCTTTGAAAACAGTTGGAAATAGTGAAAATATCACTTTTTAGGCAACCGTAGTTGATATTTATTATTAATATTTATTTGAACAAATGCTTTTATGTGCATTCTGAGGACCTCAGAAATAACATGTTAAAAGTTGAAACTAGTGAAAATAGCACTTTTGAGGCAACCGTAGTTAATATTTATTATTATTTTTTATTGAAAAATGCTTTTATGTGCGTTCTAAGGACCTTAGAAATAACACATTAAAAGTTCGAATTAAAAAGTGGACAACTTGGTGGTTAAAATCTTGTGTGAAAAAAGTTGATTTTGCCCATGTTATTTTTATAAGAACTTAAAAGGTGATGAGCTACCTCTAAATATTGTTCAAAAATCTTTTTTCAAAAAGCTGCCTTCCACAATCCCATGAACTACCGTTATTTGTCTTTCGCTCCTAAGAAAACTAAAACTGCTTTCTCATGGTCACCCTAGGGCTCATCTAATGTTTTCGCTCTACACGCGCAAAATTTCGATGAATGCAGCCAATAATTAAAGTAAATCAAATGTTGCGTAAAACTAACAAAAAAAGGATAATTTTGTGACTATTAGGTCGCAAGTCAAACTATACACCCTTCCTCAATAAAGTGGCTGTAGCCTCGTCTAACAATCAATTGTTATTTTTTTATATTTTCTCATCAATAATTGAAAAAATTTCATTATTTGTTAATAAAAAGGTTACTTTAAGAATCTTGGTGAAATAAATTTGTAATTACCCCCTTTTATTTAGACTTTTCTATTTGTATTTATTTATTCTATATTTTCATATAAATTACCAGACGGCAATCAGGGGTCAGATTTGTCAGAGAAGTATGCCTAATAGGCATCACTTATATATGTAAAGACACGTCCACTATTTACTTTGCAGGTGGCGTGGAAAAGAGGGAAGAAAAAAATTATATCATTCTATCAATTAATAAACTATATAATTAACCACAAAGAGGTACGAGGGACAAACATAGGATTTTTTCTATTTTTGGAAATAAAATTATTTTTTGGAGAAAATGAAAATAATTACACATTACTGGTAATAATAATTAGAGATGGTAGATTTAAGAAAGCATCCATATAGAGGAGACACGTTAGACGTCAAAAATGAAAAATCTCAGAACCCGGCGGCTTTCCACCGATTTTGATGAAACCTTTTGCATTGTGTTGCTAAATATGTCTAGTAAAATGTTAAAAAAAATTTGTACGCAAATTTTAAAATCCATTTTTTTGAAAAATTTCCAACAAGCGATGAAAAACTGGAATAAGTTGAATAAATTAAGTCCTAGAGCAACGTAAACACTGCATACGTCGTAGGCATTAGGGCGAATACGGCATTAGGTCTAATGCCCGGGCAATAGTCCTAATGCCGGCACGGAGATGAATCTACCTGCATAGACCTTTCTTTCATCTAATTCCCTGAATTCAAGGTGGCAATTAGTCCTCTGCATGCTCTCACGGCTTATTGCCAAAGTATAACCTGGGCAATAAGACGAATTTAATTTTAAATCAATATAACTATTATACATAACATCAAAAATTAATAACTATTATACATTTATTTGAAATCAGAAGAATGCTATATCTATTGGTCAATGTATTATAAAAATGATAAAATAAAAATAATTTTATTCATTTTAAGAAGATTCCTTACTTTTTTCCTTCCGTAATTTTTAGAATACACTGAACAGTAGATTTAGCATTTTTCTGATTTAAAGTAAATGTTACGTCATTGATTTAAAATTAAATAAGTTTAATTTCCCATGTTATTTTATTGAAAATTCAACTTTTTCGTTGAAAATTCGTCTCTGATGCTTGATAATTCATCGTTATTGGTTGAAAATTCACCTTTTTGTTGGAAATTCAAGTAATTTCTTGAAAATTCATGTATTTTGTATAAAATTCGTCTTTCTTTTTTAGAAAATTTATCCTCTGGATTAAAAAGGCATGTTTTTGTTTTAAAAGTCCTCTTCATTATTGAAAATTAATCTCTTTTACTAGAAATTTGATCTTTTTTGGTTATGTTTGTCTTTTGGTTGAAATATTATTACATTTTTCGTCGAGGATTCTTTTCTTTTGTTGATTAAAAATTCAACTACTTGGTGTGAAGTTGAAATGCTTTTTTGAAAAATTAATTTATTTGCATGAATATTCATCATCTTAGTTGAAAATTCGTTTTTTTTAAATATTATTTTTAAAATTATTTTTTTGTTTGCAAATTAACAGTTTTAACGGAAAATTTAACTATTCAATTTTTGTTAAAAAATTTATCATTTTTATTTTATGGTTAAAAATTGATCCATTTTGTTGATAAATCTTCTTTCTTATTTTTGAAAATTAATGCTTTTGACTACTACAATTTTCTGATGTCGGATAACTTTGATCCGACTCCCGACTCCCGATATAATAAAAATTATCGGTCGTCGGAAAATTTAATTATATTTTGCTGCAAATTTAATCTTTTTTCTTTTAGAATGCAACTGTTTGCCTCAAAATTAATAATCTGTTTTCGTC